>BJCM01204423.1:0-17155 GCA_018326385.1 Flaveria bidentis | reverse complement strand
AGAACAGGAGCTTGAGTCAATCTCGCCTTCAATTCTTCGAACGCCTTCTCTTAAGCTTGACCCCATACAAACTTCACATCCTTCCGGGTCAACTTAGTCAATGGAGAAGCGATCTTAAACATATGAGCCCTAAACATTAGATTTCCATTCCCAATCACTGACTAACATGTTCAAAGCTTATATCTTACCTTCTAAGCCATAGAAACACATCCAATACATCACTAATCATAAACGTAGCTCAACATCACATCATAATCACGGCGTACACACATTCATATATACGGGTTGGAAACCCAGTTTAATGAAAACATACATTCATGCATTTCCAGCCTCAAAATCAGATAAAACGTGTAAAAAGAGGGATTCTAGAACTCACCTTTGCGGCTCTTGAGTATGGCTTCTTCCAAACTCGTTTGAAAATTGAATTAAATCGCTTAGAAATGCACTAAAAACATACCCAAACGCATACAAACACACATAAGCATAAACTCTTGGACATAACTGGTTAAGAACACCATAAAACCATGAATTCTTACATTGAATTCGAATTTTCAGCTTGATCTTCTTCAAAACCCGAAAACTCTGCACTCTCTCTCTCTAGAATTCGTAAGAAGATAGGTGATGTGCAAGAGTGGGTGGCCATCACCTTTATTCACCAACTTTTTCAAAGTTTTGTCCTTTTGACACTTTTCACCCCTTAACTTGGGTAAAATATCTTTTCTTCTTTTTTTTCACCTTATTCTTCTTTCTTGGGCTTTAATAAAAATAATCAAGTGTTACATCCATGAAAACCACAACACTTGTGTTGTTTCTATTCTTGTTCTGTCTCATATTTGATAGTGTTTTAAGTGTCAATCTTGTGTTACCAGTTCATTATTTGATCTGTTAAGTGTTCTAAACTATCTCTCTTCATTATGTGTTGTGTTGTTAGTGACTAGACTCCTTTAAATGGTCCTACAATTGATATCAAAGCATCCAGGCTCTTGATTGTAAGATCTCACCATCTTAAGATCCCTCACACACACAAAACACTTAACATCTCAAATGGAAGTTATCACTAAGGCTGATATGGAAATTGGAACCTTGACAAAGTCCCCCTAATCACTCCTATATACTTTGACACTTGGTTCCAAAGAATAGAAGGTTTCATCAAGTCACAAGACTCCACAATGTGGGAATCTGTTATTTTAGGACCTTACATACCAAGCACCTCTTCAGCTGCTGCTGGAGGTAGTATGATTCCAAAGGTTGTGGCTAATTATTCTGATAAAGATAGAAAGAAAGTAGAGATTCATCAGAAGGCCTTGACAACCCTTTAAACTACTCTTCCCAACAACATATACAGAGGCTTCAAGAAGTGCAAAACAACCAAGCAGCTGTGGGATGCACCAAAGCTGATGTATAAGGAGTCAACTGAAGCCAAGGAGAAGAAGAAGGATCTTGTTAAGCAATTGTTTGAGAACTTTAACTTTAAAACAGGTGAAACCATGACTCATTAATACTTCATGTATGTTGAGATTGTGGACACTTTAGTGGATGTTTGAGTAACTCTTGAGAACAGGGACATTGTAAGGAAGTTTATGTCCTCTCTTACTAGGCAATGGACACACTACTATATGGTTATCAAGAGGACTGAGAACCTTAAGATTCACACCCTGACAGAGTTGTATGGTATTCTTAGTCGATAGCAGATGAAGATGAAGATGCAAGTTTCATCTAGAAACTCTAGCAATCAAGTGAGTTCAGCCTTGCATGTGGTTGAAAGGGATAGCATAAAACCTCAACATCATCTTATATGCTACCCTGAAAACTTATAAAAGGGTCCTTTCATCACCTTCCCAAAGACACCAAGACAAAGCTACACTCAAGGAAACACATTCTAAGAGACTCTTCCCATGCCTTTATGTATTCTGATAAAAACACAAGCAACTTTCTATTCACCATTGAAGACCTAGACTGTATCCATCTAGATGATTTGGAGAACATGTTAATAGTCCAGCAGATGGCTCTTCTCACTCACAGAGCTAAGAAGTTCTACAAGAGGACAAGAAGGAAGTTTCCAAGCAATACAACTAGTGGAAATTTTAGGCTGGATAAAAGCAAAGTGAAGTGTTACAATTGTAACCAAATAGGACACTTTGCAAGAGAGTGCAAGGCACCAAGGACAAATGGTGGCCAAGCACAAACCTGACCAAACTACACTGATAATGCCACCCAGAATAAGAAGCCAAAGCAGCAAGCAACAATTGCTATTGAAGAAGAAGGGTTTAACTAGAGCTTTCAAGTGGAAGATGTATCTCCAAACGAAGCACTAATGGCTGACCATGATGAAGCAAAGGTATTGAAATATCTCTATACACATGAATGTATTTCTAAAGTTAATAATTACAGGTCCTACAACTTAGAGATGAGATCTGATTTTGAGTCCTTAAATATACTAAAATCTGATTTTAAAAGAGCTAAAAATGACTATAAGTTAAAGATAGAGGAGTAAGAGAAAACCATTTCAACTCTTAAACATGAACACACAAATTACAGGACTCAAATCAAAGATCTCATAACTAAGTTGACTAAATGCCAGGCTGAGCTTGTGATTAGCAAAGCCATAGCAAAAAAATATGTTCTTGAAAAAAGACCTTCAAGAACATTATATCCTTATCCTTGCATGCAAAAGTTTGTTATTAGAATAATTAGTGACTAGTGTCTAGTGAGATAGCTCCTCCACACACAATTTTGTCTGTAAGATCTCCCAGGTGTGGAACATGTGAAGATGAACTTCCTCTCATAGACCCCTTGGCTGAAGAAGATGAAGAAATGATAGTGGAGAATCCCTTTGAGAAGAGTGAAGAAGAGGATTTTAAGAAAGGTCACTATCCTTTGGAGGAGAGTAAGAAGACTAGATGACTAAGTCTATGAGAAAGAACTTGATAAGGGAAAGCAAGAGAAAAGCAAAGAAGGCTCAAGAGATGAAGGCCATATTTAACTCTAAGCAGAATCAAGTTTTCATCTCTGCAGGTTTTGTAGTGGTAACGACTGAAGATACTAACTTGAACTCTAGTACCAGTAGTTCTAATTCAGTTTCAACTCATCCTAGCAGCAAGAAGAAGGCTGATCAGTTGTGCATCACGGTTGCACAACCTGAACCATCCAACTCCAAAGGAAATTTTCACCCTAAAAGAACTTCCACTTGATTTGGAAGATAAATGTGGAGAAGGACAGTGATCAATTTCAGCTTTGTTCACAGAAGAAGGCTCTTAGGAAGAAGAAGATAGAATGTGTCATGTGCGAGAGTACTTCTCATCTTGCTAAGGATTTTCCTTACAATCCAAAAGACACTCTTCACATGACCAAGAAAGAGACTTCTAAGAGCTTCAAGAAGAAGCAAGCTTCTAAAGGAAAATCTCTTTCCTTCAGAAGCTCTAAAATAAAGATGAAGGCAAGTGGAAATTTTCCTTGAGAAGATAATTTGGTCTCGGAAGAAGGGAATACTTTCGAAGCACTAAAGTCCGCTGCAGTGCTAACAAGATATTTCAAAGTTTCAGTCATCAAAACTTCCAAACTCAACAAAACTTTCAAAATATTGAATGTCAAGTCTAAGCTTCCAAAAGTGGTGTGGAAGACATAGAAGGATCAGGTGACTGAATGTTCTCCAACAACATTAGCGAAAGATCCTCAAAACATGACTATAGGATCTATTTTTGTTGTATTACCTTCAACTTCTTTTCATGAGCCCAAGACCAATAAGGCTTGGGTTTCCAAATGTAACTAACCATTTCTTTTGTGCAAGAACAACAAAAGACAAATATAAACGTATGGATCTATGATAGTGGTAGCTCCAGGCACATGACATGTAGTAGGTCACTATTTTAAAAGTTTTAAAAGATTGATGGAGGCCAAATTGCTTTTAGAGGAGATGCTGCTGGTTATATTACTGGAAGAAGCAAGGTCATAAATGGTAAGCTTAGCATTAAGAAGGTAAATTTTGTCATGGAGCTTGGATACAATCTTTTGAGTGTATCTCAATTTTGTGATAAGAGTCATAAGATGCTCTTTATAGAGCATGAGTGCATTGTTCTTAAGCCCAGGGTGGTCATTCCTCATGAGTATATCCTACTCAAAGCCCCCAGGAAAGGGAACATGTACAAGATGGACTTAGAAGAAACATCTCCCTTAGGAGAAGTTTCATTCTTTTTGTCTAAAGCAAATAGTGATGAGTCCATTCTCTGGCATAAAAGAATGTTCCATGTAAACTTTAAGAACATGAATAAACTGATTAAGAATGATTTGGTATCTGGAATGCCAAAGAAAGAGTTTACAAGTGATGACCACTGTGTTGCATGCCTGAAAAGGAAGCAACACAAGGTATCTCACAAGCCAAAGGAAAGAAACTCGATCACTACTCCCCTACACTTGTTACATATGGATCTCTTTGGCCCCACTAGTGTAATGAGTCTAGGAAGGACCTTTTACTGTTTAGTGATCACAGATGACTTTACAAGATTCACTTAGGTGTTCTTTCTTAGAACTAAGGATGAGACCCCTAAGATTCTTAATAATTTCATCTTAAAGATTCATAATCAATCTGATCACAAGGTTAAAGCCATAAGATGTGATCAAGGAACTAAATTCAAGAAACTCGATCACTATTCTGCCTCCTTTCTTTCCTTTGAAAATTCCATGTCAGCCAGTTCATTTAATTAATCTAAGGGGAAGGAGATGATATTATCAATGTCATAGTTCCTAGTCTGCAAGTAGTTGATCCTGACTTCCCTTAACTCATCATCCTAAGTGTTTGGCTTGGGGGCAGCCTTGATAGCAGCTTCCATGAATTTTGCAGATCTAGTAGAGGAACTTTCTCCCCTTAGCTTGCTTTTCCTTTCTCTCTCATCCTCCTCAATCGCCTTAGAAGTCATTTTTCTTTTCCTTTTGTCACTCATAGACCTTTGTGACACAGGGTGGAGAGATCTTTGCCTTCATTGCTTGGTGTATCATCTAAGCTCTGGCTAGAGAGAGGTTGAGATGCACCTTCACCAGCAGGTGTCTCATCAAGGGAATGAATCTCTGTTGCAGTTGATGGTGAGACAGGGCTCTCAGGTTCTACAACTGGACCTTCAGTCAAGGTTTCCCGGATGAAACTAATCTTAGGGTCTGCCTCAACATCTAGTTGACCAATGACGTTGCCTAATTGCCTTAGTCTCCTTCTGAAACTAAACTCTATGGTGATCCTGTCTTGAAACCTTTGAGCTAGCCTGTCAGCTTGTCTAGATAGGCTTTGGTTGACAAGTGGCATGCTGACAAGGTCAAGACTTTCATAGATGTTCATAGTCTCAAAGTTGAAGACTTCTTGCTGCCTTTGAACTCTTTGAATGATAAGGGCTCTTCTATTTTCATCATACATCCACCCTATAATGTGATTTGAAGTTGGTAAAAATGGCATTGCCCTTGGTATTCCTTCCTCAAAAAGACTTTGAATGAAAGAGTCTATATAGTCCTCATCAATGTGAACTTGAGGAAGTTGTTGAGTATGGACAGTTGCAAGTGAAGATGGTGAGTCTTCAATGTCAATGCTCTGTGAAGAACTCCTAGGTTCTGTGTCTATGATGACTTTCTCCCACTTTTTGGTAGCATCATCCACTTGCATAGATGAGCTAGAGGTTAGGTCAACCACATTCATAGGTTCTTGTGTTCCTGGTTTAGCTCTTCTTAGAGGTCTCCCAGCTAGTTTTCCTTGAGATAAGAAATCTCAAGTTGCTGATCATTGACCTTGTTTTGTAGGGTAGTCACCTATAAGGTGACTAACCTTTGAGACTAAGTAGGTGCATGTTTTTGATAGTTTTTGCACCTTCAGCCTTAGACTCCCCTCTTATTCATAAGAAGAATCATTAGAGGATGAGATAATTTGACCAAAGTCTTCTCTCTCACCACTAGCATGAAATTCTAGGTTGTTGGATTTCCTCTACTCAAAGACAACTTCAGTTGAAGTGTCAATGGGATGAGTTGCAATAGTTGAGGTCTGAATGACGTAATCACTTGCTGAAGTGAGAGCCTCTTCCATATGGATCTCCTAAATAGGTTTAGAAGGATCCACCTCAGTGATAGGTGACTGATGCGGGCTAGACTCAGGTGAGTCAGGAGCACTCATCTCTCTTTGAGTAGGAGAGGAATAGAGAGACTCATGATACTCACTGAAACCTAAGTCCTCATCAGTATAAAAGTCAAGGTTGGGAATGGGTTGGTTTAAGTCTAAAGGTTGGGGATGGTAACTATCCTTTTAAGGTTGTTCACTTGATTGTTGAGACTTAGAGTGAAAGCTTAAGGCAGTTGGGTTGGTGAGCTCATCATGCTAAGCATGAAGAACCTCGACACTGATCTTTGAAGTAAAGGAAACGGTTTGCTCCTTTGGAGAAGTGGGAGCTCCAGTGTCCACTTCCTCCTATATGGGTATGTATATGGGGGCCTGCACAGACTCAATAGCTTGAGCAGGGGTTCGTTTGAATTTTCTTTTGTAGGTGAGGGTGATTTGTGGCTGCTTTGGTGGTTGAGTGGGTTCAACACTAGCTTGTGTTGCTAGGTTGTCACCTTGAGCAATGAGCTCTAACATTTTTGGTACAAGGGTTGTTTCTATCCCTGAAAAGCCAACAGTTGGCTTCTTCAAATTTTAAAGATGTCGGGGTGCATCTGCCCCAATTTAAGAATATTACCTATTCCCCTCAATTGTGAGCCCAGTTCACAGTTGATAATGTATTGAACATATCTAGGAAACATGTAATACTCTAAGGAGTCCAAGTTAGCAAGCAGATTTGTATAAACAAATTAAGAGTACCTGAACTTGACCCCCTGAACCATCCCATGCACTATGAAGTAGAGATCTTCAGGAATCTAGTCCCAACCCCCATGCTTGTTGGATAAGCTGTGGATGACCAAATGTAGTAAATACTTCCACTGGGATGAGACCTTCCCTTTTCTGAAGGTCATTACAGAGAAAACCCCTTCATAGCCCATCTACTAAAAGGACTGGTTAACAACTTCTTTTGGAAAGGACAACTCACCTTCCTCGTCATCCAGCTGTAGTTGAGTATCTATGCTAGAAGGACTGGTTAACAACTTCTTTTGGAAAGGACAACTCACCTTCCTCGTCATCCAGCTGTAGTTGAGTATCTATGATGGCTAGAGTGATGAAGATTGTCCTCCCCTGCACCGTAGCAGACAATGCCTTCTTCCCATCTAGAACAACCTCTTGACAGGTTTTCCAGAAATCAAGCAAATGATCCTCATAAAGAACATGATTAATGGTAAAGGAGGTGAAATAGTTAAACAGAGCCAAGAATTTGCAAACCTCTAAGAAGTGAGAATCTTATTCAGAGTTTAACATAGCAACCTGGTTGTGTTGCCTATGTAACTGCATGGAGAAATCTGGGTCATTTCTTTGATTGAGGTTGGCCATTTTAGAAAGCTTAAATGTGAAGGAAAGATGAACAAAGGCGGTTTCAAAGAGAAATTTGGGAATATAGGTTTGGAGGAAAGATGAAGATGATAGAAAGAGGGGGGAACCGTTGGGTTTTATATGTGAAAAGGATTTAAGACAAAGTTAATAAAAGAGGATAAACTTTGAAATCCAGATGTCGGTCCCACCTCTGAAAAAGTAGTTTGCTTTTTGCTCAAAAGTAGTTTTCTTGGAAGTTGAAAAAGCTTCCGAAGGTAAATTGTCTTCGAAAGTTTTAATGAAAAAGGTTTCGAAGCCAAAATGACTTCGGAAGAATTTCCTAAGAGTTTTGAAAAATTTGCTTCGGAAGAGAATCAAGACTTGGAGATTTTGTTGAACTGAACAAAGCTTCCGAGGGTTAATTTGCTTCGAAAGGAAATTTTCCTTGAAAACATATAAGTGTCTAAGAGAGATTTTAAACTTCGGAAGATATATTAGTAATTTCATCCGAAAGAAAATTTCTTAGACAGTTATTTGTTTTGAAGGTATAAGTTTCTCCGAAGATAAAAACATATCTTCCAAAGGATCAAGATTTGTCAAAAATCTAAGGAAACAATTCAAAAGGTTTTCATCCAGAGAAAACAAGAATTTATGAAGGTGATAAACTAGACAACTTAGGACACACAGATTATTTCCTTTTTTTTAAGAAATAGTATGAATTACTTTTAAGAAAAAGCTACTCAAAGTTAATAATCCCAATAGCTGATATAAGATACTTAAATCCCTGTTCATCAAAGGCTTTTGTAAACAGATCAACATATTGTTCATTTGTGTTAACGTTGACTAGTTTAATTAATCCCTTTTCAAAGTTATATTTAATTAAATGATACCTGATATTGAAGTGCTTTTTCCTTGAGTGCTACACAGGATTCTCTATGATAGAGATAGCTCTATGGGAGTCTCCTTGAAATTTAATCCATAGTCAAGCATCTGATTTTGAATCCAAAGCACTTAAGCACAACAGCTTGCGGCAGCAATGTATTCAGTTTCAGCAGTTGATGCAGATACACCAGATTATTTCTTGCATTGCCATGAGACAACCCTTCCACCAAGAAACTGACATCTCCCAGATGTAGACTTTTTAGTCATATTGCAACCACCATAATCACTATCGGTATAGGCATATCGATTGAAGTCAGAATTCTTAGGATACCAAAGACCAAGTGTTGAGGCACCTTTGAGATATCTCAGAATTCTCTTGACAGGGATAAGGTGTGACATCTTGGGGTTGGCTTGATATATTGCACAAATACATGTGGCAAACATGATATCATGCCTGCTAGCTATAAGATACATATGAGACCCAATCATAGCCCTATAAAGGTGTTCATCCACACACAAGCCCAAAGGAGTGGTTTCTTGCTATGGGTGTTTTAGCAATCTTACAATCAGTCATGTTGAATCTGTGGAGTATGTCTTGAACATACTTTGACTGACTTATGAAGATGCCATCTTCAACTTGCTTCACTTGAATTCCAAGAAAGAAATTGAGTTCCCCCATGGAACTTATTTCAAATCTATCTTTGTAAGATTGGAAATTGTCATCTTGCAGATGAGGATTATGAACAAGTTGATGCAAATGAGCTGGAAAGAATGGACATCATGTGGGCCTTGTCTAGTGTTTTCATAAGAGCAAAGAAGTTTGTTAAAAAGACATGGCAGAATCTAGTAGCCACTAAAGATACAACTTTTGGTTTTGACAAAACCAAAGTCACATGCTTCAACTATGGTTAAAAGGGGCATTTTAAATGTGAATGTGTAAAACCCAAGAAAACTAGTAATGGAAACCCATTTCCAACATTCAACCGTCAAGACAAAGACATGATAGGAACTACATCTTCAAGCAAAGAGACAAAATCTTTGACAGCTCAAGGTAATGAAGGGCAGGACTGGTCCTTCCGCTTTATTTCTCCGAGTGATTCAAATATTGCCTTTGTTGAGGCATTGGATAATGGGTCTGCTAGTGAAGGTGAGATCATAGCTGAACAAACAATGTCAGATACCGAAGAAGTTATGGCTGTTGTAATTTCTTGGTTGAGGAAGAGCTCAGAGCAACAAACTTAGAATCTCTAGTCAACAAAGAGTCTGATACGGCTTTGATGGCTGACTCGTCTGATTACTCACAGGTAAGTTCTAATGACTGATTATTTGATAAACATGCTTGTACTGAATGTGAAAATATTAGGGATAGCATTGATCTAAAATTTGCAAGGTTATTAGAACACACTGATAATTTAGTAAATGACTTACAACTCTGAACTGAGGCTAATTGTATTTTAAAACAAAATGAGTGCAGTTATAAAGAAAAAATAGAACTTTTGGGAAAAACCCCAAGGGAAAACAAGGTTGTTTCTTTAAATCAAGCAAATGACATAAAGTTTTATTTAAACTCTTTGGAAGAAAAGAAAAGGAAAAAGTAGTTTTAGAAGTCGAAGTTGATTCCTTAAAACAAAAACTGCATAGCTTGGCTAGTTCTTCACAGATAGTTCAAAACTTAGTGAAAGAACAAAACAATGGGGAAGGTTTGGGTTACAAAGTAGTTCCGCCACCACATGAAATCCTTTTGAATACTAAATGTACACCAATCAATAAGAACCCAGTAAAGGATCATGTGGTGTCCACTCCTCTGGTTAGTGATCCCGTTTCTATGGGAAAACCTATGAAGAATAGCACTAAACAGAAGGAGTCTACTTTGAAATCAAAAGAAAAGATGTCTATTGAATATTTGGATGACCAAATTGAAAAGGTTAATTTAAGGTCAGGTTCACACACGTCTACATTTGAACGCAAAATGACTAATTTAGTTAACCAAACATGTTTTACTTATCAAAGTCCAAATAAACTAAAGGTTAAAGATATTAAACATGTTAAAACAATTAATTTTGTTAAAGAATCCGAAACATCTAAAAGAGAAATGACAAAGCCCAAGCAGACACATCTCACACCTTTACCAAACACAACCCCACATAAAAATATTCCTCACCCTATAGAAGGGAGATCATGCTATAGTTGTGGAAAACAAGGACATATCTCTCCAAATTTTCTTTATTATTAGACACCCAAAAAGAAAATTGAACTTTATTATGCAAAACCAAGTTTTTCTAAAATGAGATCTAATACTCCACCTAAGAGTATTAGTGAACCTAAAGTTCAACCTATAAGCTAGTCGTCTGTTTATCACAAACAAGCCTTACACAAAACTGGTTTGTGGAAAGAAAAAACAATGTGCCCTCATCCTCGCAGGACAGTTGGTTGAGTTCATGATGTGTGATTCCTCTAGGACACCCAAGCTAGTTAAGGCTTGGGTCCCAAACCTGAACTGATTAATTCCTTTGAATGTGCAGGGTGTCCACTACAGTGCTATCACAAATACCTAGATTATCGATAGTGGGGTGTCCAAACACATGACTGGGAATTCGTCTCTCCTTTTCAAAATCAAACAAGTAAAAGGGGGACATGTATCATTTGCTGGAAATAAAGGAGGTTACATCACAGCTCAAGGCGAAGTGGGAAACGAGAAAGTGAAGTTTGAAAAGGTCAACTACGTTCAATAACTACAAAACAACTTGCTTTCTATCTCCGAGATCTGTGATAAAGGATTCAAAGTTGTGTTTGACAACAAGAAGTGCTACATGTTGAAGAAGGATTATGTTATCCAGGAGGATAAAGTTCTAATGTCAGCTTCAAGATATAATGATCTATATATCTTGGATCTATCAAAAGCTTCCACAACAGAGACCATTGTGCAATGCTTCTTGTCTAAGGAAACCGAGAGGGGTTCATTCTCCTTGCATAGGAGAATGGGACACATTAATCCTAGGAAGATGAATCATCTGATACAGAATGATTTAGTGAATGGAGTAACTGTCAAGAATTTCCAGCTTACGGATTTTTGCATAGCATGTAAGAAAGGGAAACAAACTAAGTAGTCTCACAAGGCAAAGAAAGTTAATTCTATCGATATTCCTCTTGAGCTTCTACATATGGATCTGTTTGACTCGGTAAGCACAAAGAGTATTGCTAGAGATCTGTACTGCTATGTTGTAACTGATGATTACTCAAAATTCTCTTGGGTGATGTTTCTAAAATCGAAATTAGAGTCTTTTGAATCATTCAAACATCTAGTAACTACTTTGGAATCACTCTACAAGCTGAAAGTAAGGCAGATTCGATCAGACAACAGAATAGAGTTCAAGAATCAGTGGATGGAGGCATTCTATAGAAAGAAAGGAATTGTACATCAATTTGCGTCAGTCTACACTCTACAGATGAATGGGGTTACTGAAAGAAAGAATCTTAGCTTTATAGATACAGCAAGAATAATGTTAGCCGACTCTAAACTGCCTATTCAATTTTGGAACGAGGCAGTGGCTAATGCATGCTACACTCTAAATCGAGTCTTGGTGGTCAAACGTCATGGGAAAACATGTTATGAACTGCTCCAACGACGTAAACCAAACATGGAGTATCTCGAACCATTTGGTGCACCGTGCATGTTGTTAAAGAAAACTCAGACCGGGAAGTTTAGTGAGAAGGATGAAGAAGGTATCTTTCTTGGATACAGTATACCAGACAATAGAGTTTATAACAACTCAACGGGTCAGGTAGAAGTGTGGTGCAATGTTGATGTTCATAGATACACCACCCCCTTGCTGGAAAAGGACCTTCTTTCTTCTTTGACTATGATGGATGTTTTAAGTCCTTCAACCTACCACCCTCTTAGCCTGATGATAAGTTATCTGCTACAATGATGTATGATGTTTTGAACACTCCAACATAAGACTCGACACCATCGGCTTCATTAGAGGATTCTTCTAGTCCTTCAGGGGAGAGCTTGAAGTAAATGACTCCTCCTCTGATGATGAAGCAATTAAGACTACAAATATGGACCAGGAAGACCAGGTTCCCACTAATGAAATTACACAAGCATCAGATCTTGATGCCTCTAACATTTTTGAACCTCATACTCCAACAGCTACAGATACTGAACCTGGGATTCAAAATTTGGATCCTGAAGTAGTTGTTCCCACCACTCCCGGATCTCGATTTAATGTGCATCATCCTTTAAATTACATCATTGGGTATGTTCTATCGGGAGTGAAGACACGAAACCAACTATATTCAGCTGATTATGCCTTAGTCATGCAAAAAGGATATCTTCACGATGGTTCTTATCGATGTTTTATGTCTCAATTTGAGCCAAAATATGTAAGTGAAGCCTTAAACATTATGGCATGGGTTAGTGCTATGCAAGAAGAACTCCTACAGTTCAAGAAGTTAGGATATGGACCCTTGTGGATAGACCAAAAGGTGCTAAAGTGATTGGCACTAAATGGGTAATAAAGTGTAAGAAAGATGACCAAGGGGTAATAATTAGAAATAAGGCTCGACTTGTGGTTCAAGGGTTTAGACAAGTCGAAGGCATTTACTACAATGAAGTGTTTGCACTTGTGGCATGGATGGAAGCAATTTGTATCTTTCTAGCCTATGCATCGTACATGAAGATTAAAGTTTATCAATTAGATGTAAAAAGTGCATTCCTTAATGGTGATAACCGTGAAACAGTCTACGCCGGTCAACCTAAAGGATTTGAGGATCCTTATCATCGGAACAGAGTTTACAAATTGGACAAGGCTCTTTAAGGGCTCCATCAAGCCCCTAGAGCCTAGTATGAGAAACTCTCCACTCATCTAGTGAAATATGGTTTCCGCAGAGGGGTTATTGACTGCACGTTACTCATCAAAGAAAAGGATGGTGATTTACTACTAGTACAAATATATGTGGATGACATAATCTTTGGTTCCAAAAATGAAGAATTATGTAAAGAATTCGAATTTGTAATGAAAGTAGAGTTTGAGATGAGTGCCATGGGGGAGATGAAGTTCTTTCTTGGTTTATAGGTGGATCAGACACCAAAAGGAATCTTCCTGCATCAGTCTATATATGTAGGAGATATCCTCAATTGATTCGACATGGAAAGTGCTTCAGCTTATGGAACTCCACTTGCCACGAACCATGACGTGGCACTCGACGAAAATGGTGATCTGGTTGATGCCACCATGTACAGAGGAATGATCGGATCTCTAATGTACCTCACAGTCTCTCGTCATGATATTATGTACACCACGTGTCTTTGTTCCAGACATTAGGCAAAACCAAAAGTAAATCATCTCATAGGAGTTAAACAGATTTTTCGCCATCTGAAGGGTACTCCAACACTCGGGTTATGGTATCCTCATGATGATGAATTTGAGCTTACAGCGTATAGTGACTCAGACTATGGTGGTTGCAAGATAAATTACAAGTGAACATCAATGGGATGTCAGTTCTTTGGTAGACGATTAGTCATCTGGCAGTGTAAGAAGCAGACATCAGTTGCTCTATCAACATTTGAAGTTGAATATGTTTCTGTTACAAGTTGTTGTTCACAAATCATTTGGATTCAACAGCAAATGTGCGACTACGGTTTGCAATTTTTAACACCCCTATCTTTGTTGATAATTCTGCTGCAATTGTTGTCACCAAAGATCCGGTCCAACACCCAAAAACTAAACACATCGGTATTAAATATCACCTTATACGTGACTGTTTTGAAAAGAAATTAATCAATGTTGTTAAAATTAATACGGATTTTAAATGCGCCGACCTCTACACAAAAGTATTTGACAAACCTTGGTTTTTATATCTTTTAGAGGTTAATGGCATGAAAAAGAAAAGTGATATGATTCTAGAAGAAGAAAGTTCTTAGTCTGACAAGTTGTGTCTTAGTTTTTTATTTATTTTATTTTATTTTATTTTATTTTCCTGTCTATTAAAATCCAAAAACACAAAAAGATTTTTGATTTTACAATTTTAGGGGGAGAATAGTTTAGTTTAGTATTTAATTAGTTGCAGTATTTATTTACTTTAAAAAACAAGGGAGGGCAGATTAGCTGAAATAAATGAAATCAAATCTGTGATTCTAATTCAAAGTTTATGAAAAATGATAGTACACATGGAATAAATTGTTTGGGACTCCAAAAAGATTTAAATGTTCAACATGCTTAATTCAAAGTAAAAGTCTGAGAAGTCTAGGCACAATAAAATGAAAAATGATAGTAAAATTAGTTTGCTACTGAGGTAACATAGAGAAAGTAGACCTAGAGGTTGCTAGTTCATTATATGATGTGTCGGTTGATTCAACCCAATAGATGAGTAGACTTCATTGGTGAATTAAATTCAAACTAATTTGTTCAACTTGTTGTGGGTTCTCATCTTATCCCTGGTTAACACAATCAACACATATCCAATAAGGGGTGATGACCAAAATAAACGCCACAAATGTATGCGGATGACCATAAAAATGAGCAAAGCACATGGAAAAACTGCCAAGTGCAATCAAGCTAATGACTAATGTTGTTGGTGCGTTATGTGCAAAAGAAAAATAAATGCTCTAACAAGAAGATAGGTTGTGTGCCTCTCTGTTGTGCGATGGCACTGAGCTGAGGATAAGCATAACCTTAATATTCTAGAATTCATTGTTGTTTGCGCCTCTCTGTTGTGCGATGGAACTAACCTGAGGCTTGGCATCTCTTTGAAAGCTCTTAGAATAGTCTCTTCTTGTCAAATACCTGTAAACCACTCAAAAATCTCCTGAGGAATGTTGATTACCATATAAGTTTGGGATCCATAAATGCTCGTTGAAATAAATAAACATAACACATCACCAATGTGAGTCAAAAATCTGTGTATGGATTTAAGTGGACAAATATACTGACAATTATCATGGCTACAACTCTTGATAGTCAAAATCATTGTGTGCATCTTATAGCTATAGTATGATCTCCTTTAAGGGCTATTGACTCTCAGACTAAACAAGAATCTAGTATCAAAGTGATTATTATAATGTCCCAAATGATTCTGATATACCTGTATGATTCCATATTGAATCTTTCCAAAAATGATCAAATTAACTTGAAGTTGTTCTACTTAGGAAGAAAAATCTGTTAGATGTTTTCTAAAAGGTTTCAATCCATCTCAAACCAAAAACACAAAAATATGTCTTTTTTGTTTTAATTTCAAGTTGTTTTTTGTTTTCTAGTCTCTTGTTACACAAATGTCGGACTATACAACTAGATGAAATCTATGAATCACTCATACAAAATGGTCAAGTCTGAGGTGACCAAACATTTTTAAATTAAAATGATCACGTCTGAGGTGATCAAATGATTTAAACTAAAAGGATCACGTTTGAGGTGATCAAATGATGTTCAAATAAAAGGATCATGACTGAGATTATTAGTGTTCATAATGTTATATATCAAAAGGTAAAATCTTAAGTGTTTGAAAGTGTATGAGATCAAACTTATAAGTATGAGCCAATCACATGATTGAATCATAAGGATGAGCCAATCGCACAACTGAACCACAAGTATGAGCCAGTCACACGTTTGGACCACGAGTATGGGGCAACCATTCGAGTGGACCACAAAGATGAACCAATCGTACGACTGGATGATGAAGTCTAAGCCAGTCGCATGACTGAACCCAAGTCGTACGAATGAAGCATGCATATGGGTCCAGTCGCACGACTGAACTTTAAAATACTATTAATAGAGGGGTTAATCGGTCGCATTCCTTACCACCCTTCAAAGCTCTCAAAACCGGCCATACACAAACACTTTGGCCGAAAATTCTATTACTGTGATTACTCGTTGATTGTGATTCTAATTGTTGTCCTACTCATCTACAGGTATTGTTTTGTTGCACCTTGAAAGGATCTTACATGCCAATTCAATGGGTGATTTGATGGGTGCTTTGATGGAATCCCATAAGTCCAAGAAGAAATACGGATGAAAATCCTGCTCAAGAAAAAGACCAAGTATTAATGCGGCCAAGACTTTACTCATCTGCATTTGACAAATGCGGAAGACATACACAAATACGGACAAGTATTTGTTCTTCCGCATTGACAAATGCGGAAGACCAAGTATTAATGCGGCCAAGACTTTACTCATCTGCATTTGACAAATGCGGATGACTGAACAAATGCGCAGAAGTATTTGTTCATCCGCATTAACCAATGTGGATGACCAACATACTAATGCGGATGATCAAGTCAACTCATCTGCATTTTCCAATGCGGATGAACAAGCAAAGATGCGGATCAAGACTTAGACTAGTTCTGATGTAATAGGTTAGGGGTAGTTTAGTCATTTTGTAAAAGGCATCTTGTCTGCCTATAAATAGAATAGATAACCTCGTACATACAGAATTTTTGTTGTCATTTATTCTCTGTAATCAATCAAATTTTATATATACAATACAAAAGAATTTATTAGTATAACTCTTGCATTGAATGTTCTTTGATTGTTTTTTTTCCACCATTCAATCATTGAATTCATTACCATATTCGATTCACAGTAAGAATCTCAATCTTACTTACCCAGTCAATTGGTATCAGAGCTTTGGCTCTCGGTTCTCTTTCAGATCTGTGCAAGAACTTAATAGAATTCGATTGATCTGGTAATCGAGTTGCTAGTAGAGTATATCTTCATCTCTACTTAGTAAACAACAAAAATACTCCTGTCAACACATTCTCAACAAATTTTTCCAACAGCAAGAAACTATTTGGACAAGTTGGACTAATCAATCTTAAAAATCATCTAAATCTATATTTATACAAGTTAAACA
>BJCM01204419.1:0-10475 GCA_018326385.1 Flaveria bidentis | reverse complement strand
TAAAGACAATCAGCTGAAGAAAACAGCTGAAGACAATCAGCTGAAGAAAACAGCTGAAGACTAAGTCCGAAAACAACAGCTGAAGACAACAGCGGTTGTCACAACAGCTGAAGTTCGCTGAAGGACTTTGGTTGCTTCAGCCTTCATAATTCTCTACAATAAGGGTTAGTCATATGTGTTCATTTAAAATCATAAGGAATGAAACCATGATTTTGACAAAAGGAGAGAGTGATGATAGCTGATGGTAGCTTCTTTCTCTGGTTCTTCAACTTGTGTGGATGTCTTGAGCTTCCAAGGTCGTGATTTTCTTGCAAAAGTTGGCTTGGAAGATGATGGTGTTGGATTAGGGTGATGTTGTAGTGGTGACCGAGAGCAGTGAAATTGGTGGTGTTTGGTTATGGTGTTAACCGAGAGATGAGGGAGTGGTGATGGTAACCGAGAGCAAAGTAGTGGTGGTATGCGGTTGAGGGGCGACCGAATGAGTGTGTATGGAGTTTGAAGATATGAATGTGATGGTGGTTATGAAATAACCTTCGGCCGAGAGGGTTAGTTATAGTGGAGATGGTCATGATGAGTTCTATGCTTAGGGTAGTGATTTGGCAACATAGCTTGCATTAGTTGGACTCCATAGGGTGTTAAGGTGGCGGTTTGATGGGTGGTCCGAATAGGTGGCGGTGTAAGGGGTGGGTTGGCGTCATGGTGGAGCTAGGTGGCAATCAAAGAGATAAGTGAGTCATCATGTTATCATTACAAATTTAATCAATACTTAGGGTGTTAATCGGGTGACTAATGGCTCTAATGAACCGAGACTTAATCTTAAAGGGTGCTTAGGTTTGATGTTTGGGTGTATAAGGTTTGCTTAGTTTTGTTTTGATGTAAGTTTTTTTTATGTTAATTTGTATTGTGGTGTTTGGTTGGGTTGTGTTTTTGTATCATTTGGTGAATGATTTGATGTTACAAAGTTGTAACATTTGATCATATAGTGTTTGGTATCACTATAAAGTTATTTGAATGTAAGCTCTCATAAACATTATGCATGCAAGCACGCATACGTACAACATATATTTATGTAAATATATTCATCAAAAGATTATGCATTCGGGCACATGCATACGTAAGACAAGCATGTAGACAATCATACGTAACAATTCGTGCATGCATGCAATCATGCATACGTGCAACATAAGTAAACACATATAATATATATGGTTAGTCAAACATATAAATGAATTCATTCATAGATTAATTTTTGCCTAACCTTATTTTTAGGTTTGTCATATCTTTTCTTAAATTTGTAACCACTATTAAAACTAACAAACCTCTAAGTGTAGATGAACCTAATGTTGAACCTTTATATACAAATGAACCAAATGATCAACCTTTTAATGTAGACGAACCTAGTGATAAACATTTAAGTGTAGATGCACATTTTAATGTAAATGGATAACATGTAACTAGTGATGAGCCTTTAAATGTAAATGAGCATTTGAATATATATGATCCAAATAACTGGAATAATATGAATACTAATTTAAGAGATTTACCTGTAAAAAAAGGTTCAATTAGGATTTGTGATTATGATTTTCCGGTAGATGAGAATTCTAGGAGCTTTAATTCTTCTCTTTATAAGCAAAAGATGACAAATGGAGAAAAAAATGAAAGAAGACGGTTGGTTCACTTGATAAAACTAGATAAAGTATTTTGTTTTTGTTGCAAGTAATTTGATGTAAAATTATCATGTAAAAGTAATTTGGCAAAAAAAGGTACTAATCACTGGAATAATATTAGTGCTAAGTTAAAACAACATGAAGTAAGTAACGAACATATAATCAATATGAGTAGATGGATTGAATTAGAAACAAGGTTAGCGGAAAATGAAACAATTGATAAAGAAACTTAAGATCGAATAAATAAAGATAAAGAATATTAGAGAAATGTCCTATTAAGAATTATTGCCATTTTAAATAATTTTGGTAAAAATGGACGATCATTTCATGGAACACATGAAAAACTTTTTTAAGAAAATAATGGTAATTTTTTAAGTACTGTTGAAATAATTGCAAAATTTGATCCAATAAAGCTAGAGCATATTCGACGCATAAAAAATAAAGAAATTTACAATCATTATCTTGGACACAATATACAAAATAAACTAATTAGCTTATTAGCAAATGAATTCAAAACAAAAATTATTAATAGAGTTATGAAAGCTAAATCTTTTTTAATTATACTCGATTGGACACCCGACACAAGTCACAGTGAACACATGTCCATTATCTTAAGATGTTTAGATACTTCTTCAACACCAATAGTTGTTAAAGAATACTTTATAGAAATTTTAATAGTAGATGATACAACTACTAATGGTATATTTGATACTATTGTCAAAGAAATTAATAAATTAGGTCTTGATGTAGATAATATTAAGGGACAAGGTTATAATAATAAATTAAATATGAAAGAAAAACATCAAGGAGATAAAAACGATTATTAGATATTAACTCTAGAGCATTTTACACACCATATGGTGCTCATAGTTTGAATTTAATAATTTGTGATATGACTAAATCTTCTTGAAAAGCTAGAATTTTTTTGGAACAATACAACGTATTTATTGTTTGTTTTCATCATCCCCTAAAAGATTGAAAGTTTTAAAAGATAATATTCCACATTTAACTGTTAAATCATTATCACAGACACATTGAGAAAGTCGCATAGAAAGTATTAAAATTAGATTTCAAGCTCCACATTTAAGAGAAGCATTATTGGAATTATGATGACAATGATGATGATGATGATGATCTTACATTAAAAAAGCGAGGCTAAATCCTTAGCTAGAACTGAATTAGGAAGTTTTGAATTTTTACTAAGCATGGTTATTTGGTATGATATTTTGTATGCTATTAATATGCTTAGTAAGAACTTACAAGCAAAAGACATAAGTATTGATGATGCTATAACTCAATTAGATGGACTTGTTTATTTTTTAAAAAAATATAGAGATGATGGATTTAAAAAGGCTATGATTGCAACTAAAGAGATTGTTGTAAAGATGAATGTAGAATTTACTTTTCATGAGAAACGTATTAATCGTAGAAATAAAAAAATTTGTGAAAATGTTGATAATGAAACTTTGAAAATGCCCATTGAAAGTTTAGAACTGGTTACTTTTTATACATAGCAGACTAAGCTAGTTCTTCACTTAAAAGTATATTTGAGTAATTTAAAGAGTTTGAAAGTATCTTTGGTTTTTTGTTTACTATTAAAAAGTTAAATCCATGGATGAAGAAAGTTTAAAAGAGAAGTGTATCAACCTAGAAAATATTTTCAAACATGATGATGTTTTTTATATTAATGGATTAGATTTATTTCAAGAACTAAAAATGCTAAGAGATGTTATTTATTTAGAATCTGACATACTTATTAATATATTGAATTATATTTAAAATTTTAATTCTTTTTCAAATGCATATATTGCTTATAGAGTTTTGTTAACTATCCTTGTAACTGTTGCTTTTGCACAACAAGGCTTTTTCAAATTAAAGCTTATAAGAAATTACTTAAGATCTACAATGTCACAAGAAAGATTAAACGGCTTAGATACTTTGGCCATTAAAAAAGAATTTCTAGAAAATTTTGATTATGAATATTTCATCACTGAATTTACATCATATAAAGCTAGAAAAATAAATTTAATCTAAATATCCATACAAACAAAATATATAATTTGTAAAAAAAATAACTCCGCCAACTATAAACATATTCGTTTATTATTGTTGGTCCCAAGCCTGGGTAAATAAGGAGGGTTTTAATTAAAAAATTAACAGGCCTCATAATTTTAGTTCGATTAGGGCCCCATAAAACGTTGAGCCGACCCTGGTCCAAATTACCCCAATAAGACTGATAAGTCATGTTATAAAATATGTTTGTATTGTCGATACATGTCGCAAGTTTGGTTAAAATTCATCTTTTTAGATCGTGATCTCTTAAAACATTTAACTCTAGATATAAACCTATCGGGGCTACTTTAAGACCTAAGATCATACATTTGAGTACGATTAGACCGTATAAGTCACCCACTCACTAGCTCGTTGAACGCATGATGTTACACTGATAAATAACTCACAAAATGAGTTTTGTATAAGCCAAAAGCTTCAACAAGTAAGGTTCTTGTGAATCGAAAGAAACCAAAAGTATATAACTATTCAAATTTGATGAGTTAAAAGAGGAGGAAAATTTTGGGTGTAGCCTCCTATCATCTTAGGATGTTGCAAGTCTACTCACTAATACAAAAAGAAGCAAATGGTATTGGTAAAAAGGCCATAAGGGGTGATTTTTATCTCGTATCATATAGCTACGCACCTTTTGATATTTTATCATATAGGGCGGTTGCATAAGGATTGGTTTTTGAACCCCCCCTCTTATGGCTTAAGTAAATGACCCGCAAAATATTAAAAGAGGAGCTATGAAATCCGCAATTTATGTTTAAATAATGGGGGAAATTTATTTTCATTATTTAATACTCAAAAATAATTTTCTCTACACCCGTTAAATCAACAAAAAAAGATCACATTGTGTATTAGTTGTTTTATATATTAAAGAATCATACATTGTGTATTAGTTGTTTTATATATTAAATAATCATACATTGTGTATCAAACGTTCAAAATCAATTCAATATATGACATCAAGACAAAAAGCATGTATATACATCAAAATTTCCAAGATAACATCATCAAGTTAACATAAACAAATCGAAAACATCACTGCATCAACTAAAACTCTTGTCAATCACTTCCGACATCCCCGTTTAAACTAAATCCTTTATTCTACATATGAGCACACATAAATAGAAAAAACCTACCGTTCCCTTCACTGATTAAGATTCTTTATATTTGCCCTTTGTAGTGTTTTTCAATATGTGTATGATAGCCTCAACCTTCTGCTTAGTATCATTTTAAGGTGCTCCATCACTTGTTATAAACCAAAGTCAATACCCTAGAAACCAAATCGCCAACACGAAAATATAATCAATCTAATCAACTATGAAATTAAACAAAGAGGAATAGGAAACACTTACACGTAGCAAAAGCGACCATGGAGGCTTTATAGAAAGAAACATCATCAGATAAGCAAATAAGAAAGGTGACGAACTTAACATCTTGCAAATCACCCTAAATTATCGATCTTGATCTTGTTCTTGATCTTGATCTCTCTCTCATATCTCTCTTATGGTACTGTCGAAGAAAGATACAATGGAAGGGCAGAATTGAATTGAATAAGATGATAGATATTCACTGATAGCAAATGACCGGAGATGGAATTTGGTGAGATGATGAAACGGAAGGTGAGGTTGAATTTAGAAAAGGAAGTCACCTGAGAGAAAAAGCTACATGTTTTATTTGAATTTTGAAATTGAATTTGAAAGCTCCTTGTTTTGTGGGAGCAATTCTAAAGTTTTTCTTTTAACATAAGGGGCGGTCATAATTCCTGCCCCTAAAGGTAACATAAGGGGAGGTTTCGTTTAATTTGTACTCATTTAAAACTTCAATTTGTACTCATTTAAATTTTAAGAAGGCTATAAGGAGTGATTTTTTAGACTACCCGCTCCTTCAAAAAATTAGATCCCCACCTTATATAACTTTTTGTACTAGTGACTCTTTGTGACAACCTTGAGAGTTGTTGTCAAAATAGCATTAACATTGAGAGTTTAAGCATTAGTTTTGTAGTTTAGTTACACGTGACCTTCCTGACAATAGTAAAATGAGGAGATGGGCAGAAACTCAAGAGACTTGATATATGTGGTTGTAACAGGCTAATGGAAAATATCAATATGAGCATGCCAATGCTTGAATGGGTGTATATTTCTACTTGGATAAATCTGAAATTAAATATTCAATTGAGTAACTACATTCACCTCATCCATTTGACTATGTCCCATTGTCCAGTTATTGAGTCAATCCTAACTTTCAACTATCCAAGTTCACATTTTTGCCAATAGAATATTGTGAAAGACTCAAGCCGTTTCAAGAGCTATCAAATCTCACCTTGTTAAACCATTTGAGAAAAAAAAATTGTCTAAGAATTGATGCTTCTTTTCCTTGTAGGCTTTGGTCTCAAATATTATGTTTCCTTGAAACTGGGAGGTTGAACAAGCTCATGCTAGAGTGGGGTGCTCATAAATTTTAACTTCCCGTTTTAACCTAAGGGTATTCAGTGAGCCGCGTGTGCATAATTTTAGTCGGTAGTCCACCCTATTCTCTTCTTATCTTACTCGACTTGAGATAAAAGAATTCGGTAAATTGGAATCACTTTTAGTGGGACCCTAACATCTCACATCCCTTCAACATTTCATCATTAGACATGGCCCAAAAATGATGCACCTACCAGAAGCAGTATTGCCTTCCCTTTTGAGCTTGATAATCTATGAAAGCCCAATTCTTGAAGAAAAGTTGTTTTATTTTATACAATATTTGATTGAAGTCATGTCTTACTCTAATGTTTTCTTTTCTTACTACAATTTTATTTCAGTTAGATATGTTGTGTTTTCCTTAGCCAATTTCATCAAAAGTTTTTGTTTTGCTGTTTCTTAAAATGATTTTAGAAATTCTATCAAAAACATGGTTTTTTAACTTGAAAGTTATACCAACTAGTTTGACTTTTTCAAAAGATCAAAATCAAACATTTAGAAAAGAAGTTTCAATTTATGGGATAACTGAATATCTTATATAACATGTTACAACTAAATTTACAACTATCTACAACCATGAAACCCTAAAGGATCCTCTAGATGATGGAATAATCACAGATGACAGGTATAAGTGGCGAGAACTAAGAAAGGGCTCAGGCTATGAATTTTCAAAAATAGTATTGAGAGATTTTAGTAGTGCAACAAAACTCAAGGTCTCACCACATACGCTGACTGAATCAAAAAGTGTTGAGGCCCCTTTGGATTATAGAATAGGATCGATTTCGGATGAACAATTGATAAGAGTATGCACCGATTCTGCAGTGACTCAGTGGGAAAGTAGGGACACAAACAGGAACACAATTACACACACAAACATTGTTATTCCACACACGATAATTGGACATGATTAGGGTATTTATACCCTTTGGTTTTGGCGGTTAAACAACCGCTAATCTAACCGACTAATTTACAAACATACAAATTTGAATTTTTATACAACATAGTTTGTATGTTTGTAAATTAGTCAGTTAGATAAGCGGTTGTTTAACCGCCAAAACCAAAGGGTATAAATACCCTAATCATGTGCGATTATCGTGTGTGGAATAACAGTGTTTGTGTGTGTAATCACGTTTATGTCCCTGTTTTCCCACCGAGTCACTGCACAATCAATGCATACTCTTATCCATTGTTCATCCGAAACCGATCCTATTCTATGATCCGAAGAGGCCTCATTATGACATCAGAGTGGTGTTAAAGAGAAAGGTTTAAGGATTATCTTGATTAGGGGAGTAGACAATCATAAATCAAGTAGATTAATGTTAATTATAAGAAGAGTATAAAAGTCAAAATAAAAAAAGTCAAACGTGTACATTAGGAGGGAATTAAAGGGTTAGTTATGTTAGTTTTGTTAGTTTATAATTGTAAGGGTATAAATACCCATCTTGTACAACATTTACAGTGTGAAAATCGGATTATATTGTGTGTGTTTTGTTCTTGATTTTGACCCTGTTTCCACCAAGTCCCTTTGCATGAATGGGCATATTCTTAATGTTGTTCATCCACACTTATATATAGTCTATGTATAAGTGTAAATTCCTTTAATTTTTCAACGTTTGGCCATCCTACAATATTACAACAACATGATTTTGATTATTGGTATCATGATATAACAGAGGATTTGTTCATGCGACGTTGGATTCGATCAATATTCAAAGTTGTGGAATCGAACTTGACAGCATGTGTGGTTCAAGTGAAGATGGTCTTAGATTTAGTAATGTTTTTTTATGATTCAAGTGGATTTACTCTCAACTGGATTAGTAACATTAGATCACGAGCCAAGTTAAAGGACAATACGATTTTTCAGATACTTTCTCCATAATTAAAAAAAGAGTAAATTATCATTTGCATCCTTGACGTTTGTTCATTTTAACCACTTGCATCCCTGAGGTTTTATAATTGACATCTGGCCCCTAACGTTCACTTTTATACCCATTTGTATCCAAAAGCTTAACACCGTTAGTTTTTCCATTAATTCTTTCATAAAAAGACTAAAATGCCCCTAAGAATTAAAAATAAAACTAAAAAAATTGTGAGACCCCACATCTTCTGCTTCTTCTTCTTTGACCACCATAAACACACATTTACTTTCTCTCTCTTAACCATAAACACAACCCACTCCACCAAATAACACCACCACCCACGTCTTCTTCTTCTTGTCTAGATCCACCGGTCCACCACCACCCATCGACACCACACCCACCACCCACGACCCATTGATGCTATCGCCAACACCTTCTTCTTCTTTTCTATACATCAACCATCACCCATCAATCTGTTCTCTGGTTTATTCTTCGCTAGCAAACGAATCTCCATCATTGCTTGCTTCTGATCATCAATTGCTGTAGATTCAAGACCAGAGACCAGTTGTTGGATCAGTCACCGGAGTTATCAGTGGCGCATGATAGGAGCAGACGGCAACTCTGCGATGACGTCGTCGAGAATTCTCCTGATCGGTCATTGTTGCAGTCACAGAAAGCAGTGGAATCGTCGCTTACGGTGTTGATGTTACTAATGTTGCTGAAATTCCGTCGCATGTATGAGTAATTGGGTTGGATTTCGGTCTCCATGATATCGGAGGTGGTTGTGTCGTCGGAGATTGAGAACTCCGATTGGGGGTTGAGGACAGGGTGTACGGATTCAGATGGGGTTGCGGTGGTGATATAGAAGAGGAGAGGGGATGCATCTAGGTGGAGGGGATTAGGGCCTTTGAGGCTGAGGAGACACGTGCGCAGCAGAACCCTAGGTTCGTTGATGTTATTAAGACGTCTACATGGCTTCTGTTATTCAAAACCCTCCACCCGTTTACTAGGTATATGATGGGGCTGTTGTGGTGGCGATCTGGTGGTTGTGACGATGGTGATGGGGTTGTTGTGTGGCGACCGGGTGGTTGTGGCGATGGTGATGGGGTTGTTGTGTGGTGTGCGGGTGGTGATTTGAAGAAGAAGAAGATGTTGATGGAGGGACCCACAAGGATTTTATATTTATAATATAATATTAAGGGTAGTTTCGTCATTTTAATAATAATTTTAACAGAAACATTAACAGTGTTACTCATTTGAAATCAAATGGAGATAAAAATGAAACGTATAGACTCAAATGAAAATAACATGAAACGTTAGGGGCCAGATGATAATTTTGAAACCGCAGGGATGCAAATGGTTAAAATAAACAAATATCAAAGATGCAAATGATAATTTACTCTTAAAAATTGTGGATGGAAAAATAAATAGATTGGGTAACAAGTTAAAACAATGGTTAATTTTTAGTAGGGTTGCAACAGGTTGGTTGGAGTGTTTGAGTGTCGACGTGCAAACATTTTAATTTTCTTTAAACCGTATTACTAAGTTATGTTTTAACTATGATTACAAAAATACTATCAGTATGGCACTCTAAACTTTTCTAAAAGAGTGTTTAGAAGCTTTTATGCATTCTGATTATAATTTTAACTACCTTCAACCCATTTGTATGGTTGTTCCTATGCTTTATGCAAGCTTCGGGGAAAATGTAAATAAGGGTCATCTCCTAAGAGAATTCACAGTAGGTTTTTTATAATTTTATGGGTGTAGTTTTTAAATTATATGGAATTTTTGTTGTGGTTGTGAGTGGATGAAAGAAAAAATATTACTGTTTATTAATATTTTTTAAAATGCTTGTGAGTAGATGTGAGTGAAAAAATATAATAAAAATATAAAAACATTATTTAATTGAAAAATATAATAACTTTTAATATAATACTATAATCATATGAATATAATACTGTAATCATACGAATAAAAATATGAATAAAAATATAAAACATGGTGTGACTACTCAAATCATAAAAATAGTCGCTCCAATTAGTTGCTTATTCAACTGTCCACCTCTTTGATTAGCCAAAAGCCGGTTATTTAACAATATTTGTAACTCGCCCTTAACTAATTAATTAATCATAGCAATCAGAAAACTCTCCAATGGATATTTACGGTGTTTTCGCGACTGGATCGGATCGGCCTGTCCGACTGGTTCGACCGGGGATTGGTCCAGTGGCTGGTCCGGTTTGCTATAAATCGTTTTTGAGGGGTCGAACCGGCCGGTTCTTCCCGAACCGGTAGTCGGACCGGGAAACCGGTTCGGTTCGAACCGGTTTTTTATTTTTTTAATTTATTTGGGTAAAAACGGGGTGTTAAACCATAAATTAGTGTGTTGGATATACAAATATAGTTATGCTTTATATATAACTATAATA
>BJCM01204397.1:0-12514 GCA_018326385.1 Flaveria bidentis | reverse complement strand
TGCAAAATAATACATCGTTAACCAGATACAAAATACATGTTGCATTACATCACAAAAGCATTATAAAAATGGATGCCATCCAAAAGAGCTGAATAGCCGCCCCGTGCCATCCTCACTTTTTGACCCTTCCCAGGATTGAACTACGGGATTGATCTCTTATAGCAATCATTACCTGCCAAATGGAAACACATAAAAGTCAGCATTGCTGAGTGAGTTCTAGTTTTATAGTAAAACATACTTTTCTTTCATTAAAATCGTTCTTTACTTTCATGAGATCATACTTCATACGTACACATAGTAATATCATTATTATCTTCATCTTTCATTTGTTCATACTTTCATTCTTTCATCGTGTGTCATTAACATTCATATTCTTTCGTCATTACATCTTTTCTTTCCATCAAAACCATAAACTTTACCCTTCAGTTTCCTGGTATTGGGCCTAAGCCTATCATAGACCTTCTATTACAGTGCACAAAACCTCTGGCCACAGTACCTAAGGTAAAGTTTAGGTGTACCATTTCCATGTGCAATACCCTTCTGTTTCCTGGTACTTGACCTAGGCCTATCATAGACCTTCTATCATGTTGCTCCGCACCTCTGGTCAAAGCACCTATGGTATGCAGCAATGGTTCTATACAAATGGTCAATTACAAACAAAGACCCTGATATGCATCCTCCCAGGGTAGCGAACCCACACACCGTTGGGCTAACACCTTACAATGGCATGTCCCGACATACAAGGCTTGCAAGACTTCCTTTACTTTCATCATTCAGTAATGCATGCATTCATCATGTTCCTCTTTTCATTATCTTCCACTTTACGTTATGTAATACTTTCAATATTTGTTAACATTCAACGTAAAGCCAAGGGAAAATAATCATACATAATAAAAGGAACATCATACACGGTCATCATCATCATACAGGGCAACATCATGCATACATAACATACATCATGCATAATCATGCAACATCATACATTATCATGCCCAACATAACCTCTATGACCTCAAAAGTCAACTTAAATTAACTCCCGAGAACCTCCCTCGTCAAAACTTACATCTGCACTTTCCCCCGAAAGTCAGTAATTGAACTACGTTTTTCCCGGGTACACCAGCCCTACTTGGGTGTATGGGCACCCTTCAGTCGCATGGCCTCCAGGCGACTGAACATCATGCGAATGGACCAATGCGGATGAACACCTATGCGAATGAACATCCATTCGAATGGACCTCATGTGGATGAACTCAATGCGAACAAGTACCATGCGGATGGAACTAATGCGAATGAACACCTTGTGCGGATGAAACTAATGCAGATAAGTACTTATGCGAATGGGCCCTCAGTCGCATGACTCCCCATACGACTGGCCCCCAATCATGCGAATGAACCTCAATCGTGACAATGAACCTCAATTGCACCTCATTCGGCCGTATGGCCTCGATTCGGTCGCCTAGCCCTAGCTGATGCAGAATGTAGTTCATCCCAAACCTAATCTGCCATTTTCGACCTCCAAGCTCATCCGAACCCATTCTAAGCCCAAATCAACCATCCTAAACCTTAGGAATGCATACCACAACACCATTCAAGCACACACAAGCCCGGAAACAAACTCCAAACGCATCATACACAAACACATACATACGGGTCAAACACACACATATCAAAAACGGGTTTTCACTATGTGTTCCAGCCCTAAATCAATTGAAAAAGAGTAAAAGAGGGGTCCTAGAACTCACACAAACTATACCGACGAGTAGAGCTTCGATTAGACCCACTATACTTCGATTTGCACGCTTGAATCCACCCAAACCAAGCTTTCTACAATTTTTTTCTCTCTTATCCTCTTTGGCTGATTTTTTTACAAGTGTGGGGAGTGGATGACGGCTGCCCTCTCCCTTCAAATACCTCCACTCGCCCAACTTTCTCTCGTTTGTGAGTTTGGTCCCTTGCCTTTGGACTTTATTTCTTTTCTTCTTTCGTCGGCTTCAAAAAATATAATCGGGCGTTACAAAAATCATAAAGATCTGTTCTAATATGGTTCGATTTGAAGAAATATAATCATTCACTAGATTATTCCTTCAAAATTCGATGCAATTGAACATGATTATCATTAAAAACAAAGAAAAAATGAAGAAATGGAAGCTACTGCTGATTTCCCGACCTGCACTGCAGTGTGAAATCGTTTTTGTTCAAGTTTGAAAACAAATGTGGATGAACAAAAACAAATGCGGAGGAAGCTTGATCAAATGCAAATGTGTTATACACAAATGCGGATGTGTTATACACAAATGCGGATGACTTGTCACCAAATGCGGATGACTTGTCAACAAATGCGGATGACTTGTCACCAAATACAGATGACTTGTCAACAAATGTGGATGACTTGTCACCAAATGCAGATGACTTGTCAACAAATGTGGATGACTTGTCACCAAATGCGGATGACTTGGCAACAAATGCGGATGACTTGTCACCAAATGCGGTTGATTTGTAAATAAATGCGGGTACTTTAAGCACAAATGCGGATACATTGAAATCAAATGCGGATGCATTGAAATCAAATGTGGATGCCTTGCAAACAAGTGTGGATGCTTTGAAAACAAATGCAGATGAGTTAGCAAAGAAATGCGGTTGTTTTGCAAGAAATGCTTATGAACAGATGATGAACAGGACTTCAAAAAGAAAAGAAAAACATGAATATGGATGATTGCAACCAACAAGCACATCAATTTTGATCATGAAATGTAACACCTGGTTATTTTTTTAAGGACAACAAAGAAGAATAAAGTGAAGAAAAAGAAGGAAAAGAAATAAAACCCAAGTCTAGGGGATAAAAGTGACAAAAAGGACGAAATCTTTGAAAAGTGACAAAAAGGACGAAATCTTTGAAAAGTGGGTGAAAAAGGTGGTATGGCCGCCCATATGTTACCCACCTCACAAATCTTCGAACTTTAGAGAGAGAAAATGGCAAGAGCGGTAGAGAACTCTTGGTTTTGAAGGAAGAACAATAAAGAATTCGAATTCAAGGTAAGAATTCGTGGTTTTATGATGTCCTTGACTGGTTATATCCTCGGGTTTACGCTTATGTGTGTTTGTATGTGTTCGGGTATGTTTTAGTGGGTTTCTAGGCGGTTGAATTTAATTGGCAAACGAGTTTGGAAGAAGCCATACTCAAGAGCTGCAAAGGTGAGTTCTAGAACCCCTCTTTGTATATTTTTAAATTGATTTTGGGGCTGGTAATACATGAATGAATGTTTTTATAAAACTGGGTTTTAAACCTGTATGTATGAATGTATGTATGCTGTGATTGCGATGTGATGTTGGTTTATGTTCATACTTGTTGATGCGATGGTTGTGTTTCTAAGGCTTAGAAGGTAAGATTTGAGCTTAGAACGCGATAGATGGTGTATGGGAACTGAATCTGATGTTTAGGTACGAATGGGTTTAGAATAATTGTCTAAGTATGAGAAATGCGGATGAAATTCAATGCGGATGAGCATTGACTAAGTATGACAAATGCGGATGAAAATTAATGCGGATGAAAATCAATGCAAATGAGCATCGACTAAGTATGGCAAATGCGGATGAAGGTTAATGCGGATGAAAGTCAATGCGGATGAGCATTGACTAAGTATGACAAATGAGGATGAAAGTCAATGCAGATGAGCATTGACTAAGTATGACAAATGCGGATGAAGGTTAATGCGGATGAAAGTCAACGCGGATGAGCATCGACTAAGTATGTGAAATGTGGATGGCAAATGCGGATGAGTAAGGTCAATGCGGATGAGAAAGTGAACAAATGTGGATGACAAATGTGGATGAAGTATGGGAAATGCGGATGAACAAACACAAATGCGGATGAAGTTAAGGAAATTTGGATGAACACTCGGAATATTTTCTGACTTCTTGGAAAAGGGTGAAATGTTGGCTATAACTTGGGAGATTCCCGGGGGCTATGTAAGTTGACTGTTTGAGGTCATAGATGTTATGATAGGCATGTTACGATATATGATTGATGCATATGCATGATGATGATGTATGATGTTGTATGATTATGCATGATGTATGTTATGTATGTATGATGCCCTGCATGATGATAACTGAATGTTATGTCTAGGTTCCTCATTATGTATGATTATTTTCCCATGGCTTTACGTCGAATGTTAACGAATCAAATGAAAGTATTATGTAACGTAAAGTGGAAGATAATAAAAAGAGGAACATGATGGATGAATGCATGCATTAATGAACGATAGAAGGTAATTTAAGTCTTGCAAGTCTTGTATGTCGGGACACACCCCAATATAGGGTGTTAGCCCAACGGTGTGCGGGTTAGCTACCCGAGAAGGATACAGATCGGGGTCTTTCTTTGTGATTGACCATTTGTATGGAACCATTGTTACTAGCCTTCGGTACTATGGCCAGGCTGTTGTGCGCCATGATGGAAGGTCTATGATAGACTTCGGCCTAGTACCAGCTTTATGCATGATGTAAGGGCAAAGCACATGACAATGGTACACCTGAATTTACCTTCGATACTGTGGCCAGGCTGTTGTGCGCCATGATGGCGGGTCTATGATAGACTTCGGCCTAGTACTAGCTTTATGCATGACGGAAGGGTAAATTTCATGTTGTTGACGGAATGAAAAGATGTAATGATGAACGAATGAATGATGAAGATAATAATGATATTATCAATGTGTACATATGATGTGTGATCACATATTAAAGTAAAGAACAGTTTAATGAATGTAAAGTATATTTTTATGTTAAACTAGAACTTACTCAGCAACGCTGACTTTTTATGCATTTTCCAGTTGGCAGGTGAGCGTTGCTGAGGATGGCGCGGGGAAACTACTTGGCATTTGGATGGCATTCTTCTGTTAAAGTATTTTGCATTGTAATACGAACAAATGAAATTGTGTAACGAATGTTGTATCATTTTGTAAAAGCATTTATAATGAAAAAGTTATTTTGATGATTCCGCTGCGATGTTTTATGAAAGTTAAATGAAATTATAAGTTTTGTGAGCACTGATTGACCAGATGTGAGTGTCTCGGGAATGGAGCCTTACAAGTTGGTATCAGAGACAGGTTTAAGTGAAACGGGTAAATTTTCAAAATTAACCTAAACTTAAACTGAGAATGGAAGGAAAGGGAAAGGATGCCAGTCCAAGTAGTTGCGCGCCATCAAGTATTTTCGTAATGTTAACCGGTATTACGTGCGCATGTATGTGGTTTATCTGTTGTTTGTAGATTTAGATACTGATGTAGTTTGGATAGGTAATGCTTGGAGTATGAAGAGTAAAGTAAGTGGCTAATCACAATTGGCCACTTTAATTAGGGACTTACTGTACTTGACATAAACTAAGCTGTTCCCTTGAATGACCTTGTTGGTGTTTAAATCTTTGAGTGTGAGTTAGAGGATGGCTGGTGGTAGATCATCAAAAGCTTCGCATGGTGGTGGTGGACGTGATGGTGAACCACGGGTCATGAGAGGAAGGCCAAGAGCTGAAAAGGTGGTTCATGAAGAACCCGAGACCCCACATCTGGAGGGCGGAGATGAGAGTGCTAATCTAAGAGCCTCAGTGAAGGAGGTGGTCATGGAGGAAGTGCATCAGGTCATGCAGACGATCCTACCGTCTGTGGTGACCGAAGTGATAAAGGCTATTAGAGATGGGGAAAGAAGGGAAAGGAGTAGACCTATAGGCGAAAGAAGACAACCCGAGACTGAGACGGTTCTGTCTGATTACGAAGAAGAAGAGGAAGAAGAAGAGCCTGCGCCGGAGGCAGCACGAGGCTGTAACTATGAGGTGTTTCAATGATGCAATCCCCCTACTTTTTATAGTAACGGCACTGCTACTGGTGGTCACCGATGGGTGAGAGAAATGGAAGTCATTTTAAATATCAGCAAGTGCCGAGAGGATCAAAAGGAAAAATTTGTTGTTCACTTGTTTGTGGTCTCGGCTCTATGCTGGTAGGACAATATAGTCCAAGCTGAGGGTAGTCGGGCAATTGGAAGAATGAGGTGGTCTGAGTTAAAGAAATTGGTAATTGAGGAGTTCTGTCCTCACCGGGAAAGGGATAAGGTGGAAAGGGAATTCCAGCAGCTAGAAGCGGGAACCATGACACATCAGCAGTACACCACTAGGTTTAATGAAATGGCACGGCTGGTGCCAGATCAGGTAACGCCTCTGTCACGAAAGATCAAGAGATACATTCAAGGCTTACTTGTGGATATTCGCAAGCACATGATCGCTGCCCGACTGAGCACATTTAGGTTGGCGGGGGATCTGGCAGGGAGACTGTATGATGATAGGACTGTGGTGGTGACCAAAGGTAGCAAGAAAGGTGGTAGTGATCGGAATTGGAGTGGAAAGAGGTTTGGTCGGGGTGGTGCCCCGATGTGTAACAAGAAGGCACGAGTGGATGACCGCCGTGTGGTCAGATCTAGGGCAGGATCAAAGAAGTGTGGTAGATGTGGAAAGGAGCATAGTGGGGAATGTAGGTTGTGGTTGAACTTGTGCTTCAAATGTGGGAAGATGGGGCATGTAGCAAGGGACTGTCGTACGGTCTGATGTTTCAACTATGGCAAGGAGGGCCACATGAGTAGAGACTGTAAGAAGCCAAGGGCTGAGGGTTCTGGGGTGAAGAAGACTGGAGGAGAAGGACCAAGGGCGTGTGCTAGGGTATTCACAATGACACAGGAGGAGGCTAGGACGGACCCTGACATTGTGTCCGGTACGTTTCTAGTGAACCAAACTTTAGATTCTGTGTTATTCGATTCTGGTGCTAGTAATAGTTTTATTTCTATTGCTTTATTTGCTAAACTGCCCGTTAGTAGTAGGAGTGTTGATGCGCCCTTTGATGTAGAAACTGCCATAGTTAAGTCTATCAGAATCTCCGAGGTGATAGAAGAATGTGATGTGGAATTAGAAGGTCATAAATTTCTGGTTAGACCATTCGTAATGGCCTTAGGTGGTTTTGATTTGGTTCTTGGGATGGATTGGTTAGTGGATTTCGAGGCGAATATTGTGTGTCACACGAAGATGATTCGGTTTACAGTGCCTGGTGGGAGTTTGGTGACGGTTTATGGGGATCGGGTAACGACGATCCCGAAAGTAATCTCAATTGCGGTGGCGGGAAACTGTATGAGGCGTGGATGTAGTGTCTACTTGGCTTATGTGAAAGATGTGGAAACATCAACACCACAGCTATCCATTGTCCCGGTTGTGTGTGACTTTCTAGAGATGTTTCCCGAAGACTTACCAGGAGTGCCGCCTGACCGGGAGATTGAGTTTCAGATTGATTTGATACCAGGTGCCCAACCTGTTGCCAAGGCACCATACCGATTGGCTTTGACTGAGATGAATGAGTTGATGGAGCAATTGCAAGAGCTGCTTGATAAGGGGTTCATTAGACTAAGTATCTCTCCTTGGGGTGCTCCGGTCCTATTCGTGAAAAAGAAAGACGGTAGTATGAGGATGTGTATAGACTACCGTGAGTTGAACAAGTTGACGATACTGATACCCCTTACCGAGGATTGATGATTTGTTTGATCAGCTCCAAGGTGCCAGTTGGTTCTCAAGAATTGATCTTCGATCAGGCTACCATCAGCTGAAGGTGAAAGAGCAGGATGTCCCTAAAACAGCTTTTCGCACGCGTTATGGTCACTACGAGTTCCTTGTTATGTCATTTGGTTTGACCAACGCGCTAGCTGCATTTATGGATTTGATGAACCGAGTGTGTCGGCCAATGTTGGATAAATCAGTGATTGTGTTTATTGATGATATTCTGATTTATTCGAAGAGCGAGATTGAGCATGCCGGTCACAATCGGGAGCTTTTGGAGACGTTGAGAAATGAGAAGTTGTATGCTAAATTCTCCAAGTGCGCATTCTGGTTGTGTGAGGTACAATTCTTTGGTCATGTGGTGAATCCTGATGGGATTATGGAGGACCCGGCAAAGGTGGAGGCGGTGATGCAATGGAATTCTCCAAAGACGCCTTCCGAGATTCATAGCTTCATGGGTTTGGCGGGCTACTATAGAAGATTTATCCAAGACTTCTCTAAGATCGCTTCTCCACTAACTAAGTTGACCCGGAAAAATGTGAAGTTTGTATGGGGTCAAGCTCAAGAGAAGGCATTCGAAGAATTAAAGGCGAGATTGACTCAAGCTTCTGTTCTGTCATTACCCGATGGGAGTGAAGATCTGGTGGTTTATTCTAATGCTTCTTACTCGGGGTTGGGGTGTGTGTTAATGCAGAGAGGGAAGGTTATAGCCTATGCATCCCGATAGTTGAAGGTTCATGAGGTCAATTATCCTACTCATGACTTGGAGCTAGCAGCCATGGTCTTTGTGTTAAAGATTTGGAGGCACTATCTGTATGGGATGAAGTGCACCATATTCACTGACCACAAGAGGTTGAAGTACTTCTTTGAGCAGAAGGACCTGGACATGAGATAGAGACGATGGTTGGAGCTTATAAAGGATTATGACTGCGAGATCCATTACCATCCGGGCAAAGCCAACATGGTGGTGGATGCCCTTAGTTGGAAAGAGAGACCCGAACCGATTAGGGTGAATGTGTACCAATGAAAATCATGGATGAAGCTCACAAGACTTGATACTCCATTCATCCCGGTGCTACAAAAATGTATCAAGACATGAAGAATGACTATTGGTGGCCGGGTATGAAGCGTGATGTGGTGGAGTATGTGGGTAAATGCCTTACTTGTCTACAAGTAAAGGCCGGGCATCAGAAGTCGTATGGGAAGATCCAACCTTTGGATATACCGAAATGGAAGTGTGAGTACATCACCATGGATTTCATTACGAAGCTGCCGCATACCCCGAAAGGGTATGATGCTATATGGGTGATAGTTGATCGATTGACGAAGAGTGCTCACTTCCTACCGATCCGTGAGACATATTCATCTGAGAGGTTGGCGGATCTTTTCATTAAAGAGATTGTAACTCGTCATGGTGTACCGGTGTCTATTGTGTCTGATCGTGACACCCGGTTTACATCAAAATTTTCGAAGAAATTTCACGAGGCTATAGGGACGAGATTGCATATTAGCACGGCGTATCATCCCCAGACTGATGGTCAGTCAGAAAGGACCATTCAGACCATGGAAGACATGCTTCGGGCATGTGTTATCGATTTTGGAGGAAGTTGGGATGACCACTTACCGTTAGCTGAGTTCTCATATAACAACAGTTATCACGCCAGCATTGGTATGCCCCCTTATGAGATGCTATACAGTAGGGGATGTCGAACACCCGTGTGTTGGGCGACATTGGTCTGAAAGAGTTGGGGAGCGTCGAGGTGATCGAGGCTATGACTAAGAAGCTTGAAAATATCAAAGCCTTCCTGAAGGCAGCCAAGGATAGACAGAAGTTGTATGTTGATAAACGACACAGACCAATTGAGTTTATAGTGGGTGATCGGGTTATGTTGAAGGTCTCACCTTGGAAGGGTATCATCCGATTCCAAAAGCGAGGCAAGTTGAGCCCAAGGTATATAGGGCCCTTCCGAATCGTTGCTTGAGTAGGAGAGGTGGCCTATAGACTGGAATTACCATATGAGTTAAGTGGAATTTACCTGACATTCCATGTATCTCATATGAGGAAGTGTTTAGCGGATAAAGATATGATTGTTCCACTGGAGGATATCGAAGTGGATGAACGACTCAATTATGTGGAGCAACCAGTGCTAATCATTGATTGAAAAGAGAAGAGGCTGAGAAATAAAGCGGTTCCTCTTGTGCGTGTATAATGGAAGCACAGGAAGGGATCCGAGTCTACATGGGAGACTGAAGAAGAAATGAGACAGCATTACCCACAACTCTTTGATGAATAACAGGTTTCGGGGACGAAACCTATATAAGGGGGGTGGACTTGTAACACCTAGTTATTTTTTTAAAGAAAAGAAAGAAGAATAAAGTGAAGAAAAAGAAGGAAAAGAAATAAAACCCATGTCTAGGGGTTAAAAGTGACAAAAAGGACGAAATCTTTAAAAAGTGGGTGTAAAAGGTGGTATGGCTGCCCATATGTCACACACCTCATAAATCTTCGGACTTTAGAGAGAGAAATGGCAAGAGCAGCATAGAACCCTCGGTTTTGAAGGAAGAACAAGAACTAATTCAAATTCAAGGTAAGAATTCGTGGTTTTATGATGTTCTTGACTGGTTATATCCTCGGGTTTATGCTTATGTGTGTTTGTATGTGTTTGGGTATGTTTTAGTGGGTTTCTAGGTGGTTGAATTAAATTTTCAAACGAGTTTGGAAGAAGCCATACTCAAGAACTGCAAAGATGAGTTCTAGAACCCCTCTTTGTACATGTTTAAATTGATTTTGTGGCTGGTAATGCATGAATGAATGTTTTTATAAAACTGGGTTTTAAACCCCTATGTATGAATGTATGTATGCTGTGATTGTGATTTGATGTTGGTTTATGTTCATACTTGTTGATGCTATGGTTGTGTTTCTAAGTCTTAGAAGGTAAGATTTGAGCTTAGAACGCGATAGATGGTGTTGGGAACTGAATCTGATGTTTAGGTACGAATGGGTTTAGAATAATTGTCTAAGTATGAGAAATGCGGATGAAAGTCAATGCGGATGAGCATTGACTAAGTATGACAAATACAGATGAAAGTCAATCTGAATGAGCATTGACTAAGTATGACAAATGCGGATGAAGGTTACTGCGGATAAAAGTTAATGCGGATGAGCATTGACTAAGTATGACAAATGCGGATGTAGGTTAATGCGGATGAAAGTCAATGCGGATGAGCATTGACTAAGTATGGCAAATGCGGATGAAAGTTAATGCGGATGAAAGTCAATGCGGATGAACATTGACTAAGTATGACAAATGCGGATGAAGGTTAATGCGGATGAAAGTCAATGCGGATGAGCATTGACTAAGTATGACAAATGTGGATGAAGGTTAATGCGGATGAAAGTCAATGTGGATGAGCATCGACTAAGTATGTGAAATGCAGATGGCAAATTTGGATGAGTATTGGCAAATGCGGATAAGTAAGGTCACTGCGGATGAGAAAGTGAACAAAAGCGGATGAAGGATGGGAAATGCGGATGAACAAACACAAATGCGGATGAAGTTAAGGAAATGCGGATGAACACTCAGAATATTTTCTAACTTCTTGTAAAAAGGGTGAAATGTAGGCTTTGACTTGTGAGATTTTAGGGGCTATGTGTTGCACCCTGAAAGGATCATACATGCCAACTCAATAGGTGATTTGATGATTGCTTTGCTGGGATCCCATAAGTCCAAGAAGAAATGCGAATGAAGATTCTACTCAAGAAAAAGAACAAGTGTTGTCTTCCGCATTTGTCAATGCGAAAGACATAAAGCAAATACGGACAAGTATTTGTTCTTCCGCATTGACAAATGCGGAAGACCAAATGTTAATGCGAACAAGACTTTGCTCATCCGCATTTGACAAATGCGGATGACCGAACAAATGCGCAAAAGTATTTGTTCATCCGCATTAACCAATGCGGATGACCAACATACTAATGCGGATGATCAAGTGAAGAAATGCTGATCAAATTAACTCATCCGCATTTGCCAATGCGGATGAACAAGCAAAGATGTGGATCAAGAATTAGACTAGTTCTAATGTAATAGGTCAGGGGTAGTTTAGTCATTTTGTAAACGGCATCTTGTCTGCCTATAAATAGAATAGATAACCTCGTACCTAAGGCGAATGTTAATAGACATAGAAAATTTTTGTTGTAATTATTCTCTGTTATCAATCAACTTTCATATATATAATACAAAAGCATTTATGAGTATTTTTCTTGCATTGAATGTTCTTTGATTGTTTGTTTCCGCCATTCAATCATTGACTTGATTACCATATTTGATTCACAGTAAGAATGTCAATCTTACTCAACCTAGTCAATTGGTATCAGAGCTTTGGCTCTCGATTCTCTTTCAGATCTGCGCAAGAACTGAATAGAATTCGATTGATCTAGTAATCGAGTTCCTAGTAGTGGATATCATTCTCTCTACTTAGTAAAAAAAACAAAAATACTCCTGTCAACAGCAAGAAAATCATTGTAATTACAAATCTAATTCTCAACTCTGAACGAACTGCTTGAACAAGTTGGACTAATCAACCTTAAAAATCATCTAAATCTATATTTACACAATTTAAACACCAAGTTAAAATGATTCTAACAGTTACTCAGAACATGGTCATGCACCTAAACCTCATATGCTTAAACACAAATCTGAGTTTAAACAATGGAGAATTAGGTTTAGGAACCCCATTACATGTGTAGATCCTGATTTCTGGATATCAATATGCAAGGGTCCACACATCCCTGTTACTCTGTCTGCAGATCAAGTTGCAATTTACAAAACTGCTAGAATACCCATTGAAGATTTAACTCTTGATGATGAAGACTATAAGAAAATCAAGATTGACCTCAAAGCTTACTCAATTCTGACTCAAGCACTCAAGATGGAT
>BJCM01204394.1:0-20744 GCA_018326385.1 Flaveria bidentis | reverse complement strand
AGATGCGGATCAAGACTTAGACTAGCTTCTGATGTAATAGGTCAGGGGTAGTTTAGTCATTTTGTAAAGTCATCTTGTCTTGTCTATAAATAGAATAGTTAACCTCGTACTGAGACGGTTTTTTGATAGAGACAGAGGATTTTTTTGTTGTAATTATTCTCTGTGATTTGTCAACTTTCATATATCAATACAAACAGCATTTATGAGTAATTTTCTTGCTTGAATGTTCTCTGATTGTTTGTTTCCGCCACTCAATCATTGACTTGATTATCATATTCGATTCTCAGTAAGAATATCACTCTTACTCACACCCAGTCATGCCCGGAGCCTAGGGCTGCCGGATGAGAGGGGAGATCATGCTTGATCTTCCCCTTGCCAAGAGTCTTGATTCTTATGTTGTAACGAGCTTGTAATCGTTAGGTTTTATCAATGAACCATTCAATTACAGTTCGTATTATTGATTGTCTCTTGGTTTTCTTGTTGTTGTTTATCCTTCCGTCAAGAATACGCTCAGACGTTTACCGATCCAGCCGACTTCACAAATCTAAATGACTGTGACTGTGGGAATAAAATTCGAAATTTATTAGAAACTAGTGAAAATAATTAGACTGAAAAATATGGAATAATTTTATGGATATATTAATTATTTTAATTAAATTATGTAAACAAAAGAAAAATGACAAACAAAAGATATGGATAGTTATAACTACTATTTTAAATTTATTACTTGATAAGTGCTGAAAATTTTAAGAAATAAGATTTATTTCTGACCTATAATTATGTTATAGGATTTTTGATAGAATAAAGGTGAGATTCATAGCCTCATTTTATATTTATGATTTTTTTGGGGGAAAGCATACTATTTTATGATTGATGCTTTTATAAGTGAGACTTTATTAGATATATATACTATTATTATGCTACAATCATTAATTCGGATGTGGAACCGTATGTTAATATAGGTAGTGCTACCTAGGAAAATATTTCTTGCACCAACAGGATGTGTGTTGTGATGCTATATTATTTCATTCTGTGATTTGTATTTGTGACAGTTATAAATCACGTGACTTATATGTAGGTTTGATTGTATTCTTATTTAAGTTGCATCAATACATCAATATATTTTGTTCAGTAATCAAACCTATGTTCTCACCAACATTATGTTGACTATTTTGAGTATGTTTTTTCAGGTAATCAAAATGACTAACAATGTAATGTTTTTATTTAATGTTTACAATGGATGGGGTGAAGTGATAGGAAGAACTTGTGTCAAATTAACCATAAATATGTATGACCTCAGCTAAACAGTGGATGCGTATTTCCACTATTACCGAAGAATGTAGATGTTAATAGACACTTTTGTTCTAGGGTTAGGTTAAAATTATGTAAAAGTCTTATGTGGACTAATTTTGTATAAACTTAAATGTAACCCATGCTTATACCTATCTATGTTAATATATGAAGTGTTATGTTATATTACTTGTTATAATTAATCTGTTTATGATCAATGTTTTTTGAGTCAAAGAGTCATACCCAAGCATTTCACACTTCCACCGAGATGTGACAAAGGATGTTTAAAACTATCTTCATCGGGGAAAAATGAATTGTTGCTTCCTCCATCCATCAGCATATCAATAAATCACACTGCTACCATAACCATCGTCACCACCACTACTAGTGTGTGTTTGCGTGTGTGTGTGTGATTTCTTAGCAATCTAACATCCGAACTTAAATAGGGAGGGGAGAGGAGATGTTGTAGAGGATCAAGATTAAAATCAATCGGCTTGCAGGTCACCTTCTCGAAACTTAGACCAAAATTTCTAAAAGAACCTCATGAAATCTCCATCCATTGTGGATGCCCTTGCCACCCTCATCTTCTCCGCATAAAAAAAGCTCTTAGAGGTTTCACCTAATGTCTTGTACGTCTATCTCTATGTTAATTTCAGGATCGATTAAGCGCACTACAATCAATGTTTTCAGAACCAGATTAGAAGTCGAACCAGGCGCCTTACTGGTTTGGTGGTCAGACTGGATTTAAGAACCGGATGAAGTCATAATCATATATATAGTTATATGTCTAATTAAATATATAAATGTATTTTATAGTTATATATAAAACATAACTACATTTATACATCCAATACACTAATTTATGATTCGACACCCTGTTATTATCGATTAAAATTAAAAAAATAAAAATTTAAAATACGGTTCGAACCGGTCCGGTTTCCCAATCCAATCACTGATTCGGGATGAACTGACCTGTTCGACCGGCCCAAAATGATTTGATGCGAACCGGGCCGGCCACCTAGCCGATCCCGGTCGGACCAGTTGGACCGGTCGGTCCTATCCAGTCATATCCAGTCCCAACAACATTGACTACAACTCTTATTTTCTAGTAACGGTACTTTAGTATTTTATAACTTTGTTGCAAATATTATGCCAAATTTGGATTGTTATAAATGTAGTTTTTTTTTCAACGATGTTTGAAACTACCCTTTAATACTCGAGTGACTCTTACTAAACAAGATCTGAACCTTACATATGGATTGGTTAATATAGCTGACAATTAGTAAATTTATAGTTTTGAAAATCATACCAAAATTGAAATGGGTAAGTTGGATATTATTTTGTTTTAACGTGATCAACATGATTATCACGGTGTATGCACCATCTCATCATTTGTTAAATTCAGATAATACAGATAAAATAGCTATTTCTAGCAATATATGATACTGTCCTTTGTTAGTGAATTGTGGAATATTTTTCTAAAAATGGATACTAAGCGGATGCATGGAACTGATTATATATTCGAGTGAGGTAGACAGGAGTATTTAGTTAACTTACTTTTAATTTTGTACTTTTTATGCATATATTATTTATTTTTTAACCGTGGTTGTATGGTTGATGATAAAGAATAAATGGGATAAGGGTCCCACGAGGAAAGTAACCACTGAAAGAACGAAAACACATACCTTAGGTCGAGTCACACCTGGTCTCCTCATTCTTGTGTCGCTGCGTGTGTTGCTTTTCGTATTTTGTTGGAAAAGAGAATATTTATTAGTGTTTCAGCATCTTCAAGTACTATAACAATGTAACTCACAATCTCACATAATACTATAATAGGTTTGTTGTTTAAAAAAATAATATAAATAAGATAATACTTAATGTATTGAATTAAAAAATCAATTGTGCATTAGGTAATGTGTTAGTTAAGAAAAAATTATTAAATAAGAGTAAACTATAAACTATTACATAGAACATTTGTATCATATCTTAAAAAATTGTATTAGACATTTTAAGGTTTGAACAAAATGACAACTCTGTCATCTTTAAGTGATTTATATATTAATATAATTAATATACATACACACACAGAGGATTCATTCTATTAAAAAATTATATTATAATTTAAAACCAAGAAAATCATATTAAGATTTGATTCTTATGATTAATGGACATGGAAGTTATGGCTTGTGTAAAATTAGTATCAAGTCCTACTCCAAAACCACAACAACCAAAAAAACTTTTAGCATATTTATTTATTCCAAGGATAATTAGAGAGTAGTGCTCTCTAAACATCATATTTATCTTTTTAAAGTTCCAATACACTAACTAGTTACCCGGTGTAACCATAGGTGTGTGCCCTTCTCTAGAAGCACATGTATCTTGTGAGTTAAACACATTATCTAAATGGAGGCGTGAGGTCTATTTCATGGAATCGTGGTAAACATGAATCCTAAGCCTTGATTGTCATCATTAGTTTGTTCATTCTTGTTGCCAAGGAAACTATAAGAAGTGGTCGTTGAAGTTATAGAACAAAGTTGAACACACTACTTATTATAAACCTTGGTTTGAATCTAATTACATGTATGTAATGTTTATGTCATAATTCACATGTTTGTGGTGTGGATCTCAATCGATTTACGATAGCCAAAGAATTAAGAATGAAGCAGGATAAAAAATAGATAAAAATATTCTTCGAATTCTAATCATGACTCACTGATGAAAGTATTGTGGTCCAAATTTACGTAAAGCAAGTTACTCAAATAAAACTAATTGATCCGCTACTTCTAACTAACTAAACAAAATAAATGACATGCAAGAACCACAAATAAATGGTGATAAATGTTGGTGGGATCGTGAGCACATATCAATTTGTTTTGATTTAAGATACTACTACTTATTTTCCCATGAGAGTATCGTTATTTATTTATTTTCTTTAAAGTAAACTACTTTTAAAAGGTCCAATGTCTTTGCCTAACAACTCTTGTATCAAAGCAAGGAGACAACAAACTTAACGTACCCAAATGGGGAGAGCTCGTAGGTAGATGTATTAACTAGAGATATTCATTCATTATAGCAAGTTATTGATTTAACTATCACCCTAAATAAGACCATGGCTCAGCTCTAAAGGCATGGAGGGGAGCATCTCTATTAGGGAAGGTTTTAAGCTTCAGAACATTGAACAACATGAAAACACTAGTATCTTATAAGGAGGACATGTTAATCACTTTGAGATACATGGACGATCTGCAAATGTTCATTTTCTTTTTCTTTACCAACCGAAAAATATGGCAAGTACAGAACTCATTATATGAAAGAATTGCCTGGATAAACATCAGAGGACTTCTGGTTAAGCTGTGGGATGGGGAGATTTTCAATAAAATATCAGAGAGGTTCGTGAAGGAATCCTCCATCCTAACCCTCTTCGATGGACGACAATTTGGCTTACGAAATAGTAGGGATCTTAATCATGTCGGGCCCCAGAACTAGTTCAGAAATACTGAGTAAACATAACCATAAAACCAATATAGTTTGAATACATGAAAAGGAAGGTGATTGTGTTCCAAACTTCTTTCTAATTAAAAAGGAAACAGTATGATCAGAAACATAACAAATTCTCTTTTGAGAGAGGAGCAGATTGGCCGAACGAACTGAATCCATATCTTGTTGGTGACCGAGGAAACTCAACACAAGGTGACCGAGGAAACTCGTTGATGAAGAATGTGAAAGACATGCATGGGGAAGAAATTCTTGATAAAACAAAAGGAAATAAACATCCCAATTACAATTAGGTTCATAAGCAAAAAGGCACTAAGTAATAAGGTATTGAGAAAACTTGATTTTCCATTCATGGTAAATGCAAATATATATAGTTACAACTAATCTAATATCTAGACGTAACAAACTGATGCAACTATTATTGAATAAACAAATGATTGAGTTTATCTAGGATTGGTAGTTTGTTCCTTAATATGCCCCCGTAAGATGGAAGATCGGTTGATTAGTCCAATCTTGGTAATAAGTGAATGAAACCGAGAACGCTGTAGGGCTTTGGTAAGGACGTCAGCTAGTTGATCATCACCGGAGATATGAGTAACCCGTAGAGAACCATCTTGTACCTTTTCTCAAACAAAATAAAAATCCAAGGCGAGGTGTTTCATGCGAGAGTGAAAAACCAGATTTGCTGAATAATGTGTTGCACTTAAATTATCACAGTAAATGGTGGGGATGGTGTCAGATTTGTAACCCAATTCGTATAAAAGAGATGTGAGCCATTGGACCTCAGTCGTTGCCGAAGCAACAGCTCTAAACTCAGCTTCAGTTGAAGAGCGGGCTGACGTTGATTGACGTTTAGAGGACCATGCAATAGGGTTCGAACCAAGACAAACAATGTAACCTGTTGTACTTCGATATGTCTCCTTGTCACCTGCCAAATTAGCATCGGTAAAGGCATGAAGTCGTAGAGGAGAATGGTGACGAAGTAGTAAGCCATGATAAAGAGTTCCATGCAAATAACGTAATAATCTCTTAAGAGCTGACCAATGTATAGTGGTTGGCGCGTGCATAAATTGAGATAAGCGATTGACCGCAAAGGCAACGTATGGTCGAGTAATGGATAAGTATTGCAAGCCGCCAACAAGGGCTAGATAATTTGTAGGTGAGGAGAGAGGTGTGCCACCAAGTGATGTGAGCAGTTCAGAACATGTAATCAGAGTGGAGAGTGGCTTACAATCATGCATTTTGGCTCTTGAGAGAATATCCAGAATATATTTAGATTGAGAAAGAAAAACACCATTTATGTGTGGAAGGACCTCAACACCTAAAAAATATGATAAGGGGTCGAGGTCTTTAAGGGAGAAATGAGTAGCAAGGGAAGCAATGAAAGAAGAAAGTGTGGGAGCGGATGGACCAGTGACGATAATGTCATCGACATAAACTAGGATATACATCGGAGAGGGAGTAGAAGTGTTGATGAATAGAGAGGGATCAGAAATGACGGGTTTAAAATTTTGAGATGTAAGGTAGGACTTAAGTTCATTGTACCAAGCCCGGGACGCTTGACGAAGGCCATAAATGGCCTTGTGAAGCTTACAAACGTGGGAGGGGAAGGATGGGTCAATGAAGCCCATTGGTTGAGCCATATAGACATCCTCATGCATAGTACCTTGTAAAAAGCATTATTTATGTCTAATTGACGTAGAGTGCATTTTTGTGAGACCGCAAGAGAGAGTATGAGATGGAGGGTGGCCGGTTTGACAACGGGGCTAAAGGTGTCACCATAGTCGAGGCCGGGTCATTGAGTAAATCCCTTAGCCACTAGATGGGCTTTTAGACGATTGACCGAACCATAAGGTTTATATTTACTCCGGAAAACCCATTTACTCCCGACAACATTAGTTGCATGAGAAGAGGGAACGAGAGCCCATGTGTTATTACGCTTGAGAGCATCAAATTCAGCAGTCATGGCATCACGCCAAAGAGGATGTTTAAGGGCTTCAAGAGTGTTAGACGACTCAGTAATAGGGACAGAAGAAGCAGAGTAAACAATGAAATCATTGTTGTGGTATCGAGAATTAGGTTTGGGGTTTATGCGGGTCTGAGGAAGGTTAGGTGAGGGGGTGAAGGGGGTTCCACGGAGGACGTGAAGGTGGTTGGTAAATCAACAGGATGGGGGGAGGTGAAAGAGATATCATTGGAGGTGGATGGTGATGTGTGAGATTGAGATAGAGAAGTGGGTGGAGCAGCGTCATTAATAATGGTAGTGATTAATAGACACTAATCATGAGGAGATTGGGTAGGGGTAGAAGTTGTATTAGTGAGAGATGGATAAGGAAAAATATGTTCAATAAAGTGAGCATGTCTAGATGTGTAAAGGCGGTTGGTGATAGGGTCTAGAGTGTAATAAGCACTTTGAGTGGGTGAATAACCAACAAAAACACAAGGTTTGGATCGGGGGTGAAGTTGTGAGGTGAGTATGGACGTAACCATGGGTAACACAAACAACCAAAACTACGAAGTTTATTATAGTTTGGAGGTTTGTTGAAGAGACAACGGTAAGGAGATTTATTTCGAAGGGTGGGTGTGGGAAGACGGTTGATGAGGTACGCGGCGGTGGTAAAGGCGAATGGCCAAAATGAAGTGGGAAGCTGAGCATGAGATAATAGAGAGAGTCCGGTTTCAACAATATGACGATGTCGCCGTTCGACATAGCCGTTGTGTTCCAGGGTATGTGGGGGAGAGGTTAAGTGAGAAATGCCATATGAGTGAAGATGAGGAAGAATTTTGATGTACTCACCACCATTGTCGGAGAAAAATTGTTTGATTTTTGTTTGAAAATATGTTTAAACAAGCTTTTGAAAACGAATAAAGGTGGTGAGGGAGTCAGATTTGTGTTTTAGGGGATATAACCATATATATTTGGTGTAATGATCGACGAAGATAGACTTCCAACAATGGCTCCAAACAGGAGCCAATCTTGGCGAAACCGGCATAGTCTTTGTGCGGAGTTGTTGACCCATCGCCTGCATTAACGGGATTAGGAGCTGGGTGGGTTCCGTCAATAAATTTGTACAAATCAAGCCCATGCAGAAGGGCTTCGATCTGCGTTTTCCAACCCAAGTAATTTGTGGAAGTGAGATTGAGATTGGAGGGAAAGGTAACCACAGTGAGATTATTTGCATTAGTCACTGGAATGCATGTGTTAAGGTAGGTGTAGGCGGGCTGCTTTGCTCGGCCATGGATACAATGGAGAAGGGTATCGAAAAGAAAAAGAGGAAGAACAAAATATGATGGATCAGAATGGCTCTGATACCATAATAAGATATTGAGAAAACGTGATTTTTCATTCATGGTAAATGCAAATATATATAGTTACAATGTATAACAAACATCCCACAATTGTAGGTGAACAACTAATCTAATATGTAGACGTAACAAACTAATGCAACTATTATTCAATAAACAAATGATTGAGTTTATATAGGATCGGTAGTTTGTTCCTTAATACTAAGTAGGTGGTGCGCATGCATGGGGGTAGTGTACGCAACACATGCATGGTTGACTTCAATACCCATAATTTGGGAGATGATTTTAACACCCCAGTTATCTTCCCAACTGGGCTTAAATCAATGGAAAGGATCATAATAATAATTATAGAGGGCCTAAATGTTTTTTTTATACATTTCAACAAACAAGTTACATTCAATAAAAAATCAGTAAATTTTACAAAAGTTTTTCCACTTCTGGGTGAACTAATGCCATAGTTAGTCTTCAAGGAATTCGACAGTACCATCCAGATTTACAAGCAAAAGAGGAGCAAACATACACCCTCAAAAAAGAAATCGAGGATGGAGTTCTTGTAACAATAAGAGTAGCTAGGGGAATGCATTGGGATTAATTTGTTTTTCAAATCAGGTTCGTGATCAATAGTAGTAGATGGTGTCACTCAAGTGGATAAATGAGTTCATATTAAATATCCATCAATAATAGGGGAGTGAGTTATGGTAGAAAATCATTCTAGGCAAGAGACTAGAAAAATTCTCATCAGATTAACTTCATGCATTCAGGAGAACATGATGGTAGACGGGTTAAAAATTCAATTCAAGAAATTTACGGGGAGAGCATAGTCGATTACGAATGGTCAAATGATAATGACACATCTGTGTGGCTTTACCTGTATATGGTACGTAGGAATCTTTAACAAGAATTCGTGTAAAGAAGATCAAAATTTTCTTCTCAGTAAAAAGTATCATCTACCCATTACGTCTTCTAAATGTTTATGTCCCATAAGAACCAACAGCAAAACAAAGGCTTTAGGAGAAAATTAATTACAAGTCTTAATGATTTCATGAAAGCGCGCATTTGGGTCATTTATTATAGATTATAATAAAGTTAGATCTTTTAAGATAAATTGATTTTTGATTACAATCATGTGAATACTAGATGTTTAATGACTGCATGCATGATGTTTAGGTTGACATAACAAGTCAAACATGACAAGATAAGATATGATTACTTGAGATTTAGACATGAACATGATATACAATCATGTCATTTGTTTCAAATACGAACACAAATCTATGTAGAAACAAATTACAGGATATGACTTGTTTAGAGACATAATAAATATCACGTATTTAGTTAAAAAAAGTTCTCAAATGCCAAAAAAGTAATAATTAATACAATATCCTTAACAAAGAATCCTTAATATATTTTAAACAATTATCCATAAAAGTTTTTAATTAATATATAACTAGTGGTGAACACCCACGCGCGTTTCACTTGTGGATGGGACGAACAAAGGCTCAGACGCGTCATCATAACCAAACTTATAGATATAATATCATCGACAGTAAATCATAACATTTGATAACAATACATCATACTGGCACCGTCTTTCCTATTACACAACAAGGGCAAAACCCACAAAAGATAGAGACAACTACACCCAAAACATTAAAAAAACAATGTAGTATCATATAAGGCTTAAAACTAATCGTGGGTGCGGCTGCAAACCATAAACGATTGTCAAGCCATGGAAACCAACACCATATTTGCTCTACAATCATAGCCCTCAAATTAGCAACAACCAAAGGTCTCATATGAATAATAATTAATCATCATCAACACACAGAATCAATAAAATACAATATGCAAAATCGATAGGACAACCGAATCTCAAATAAGTTAACACTCATCGTCATTGACCCAAAGATATACCTAATATTTATCGTACAAAATGGCACCAGCCACCCCCTACAGCCATGCACCCTAAAAACCCTAACGAGTAAGGGTTGCAGACATTACATGTAACACTCGAAAATTTTAAAAGATGTAAAAAGAAGAATATAAGAAGGAAAAACAATAAAAACCCAAGTTGAGGGGCTAATATCATGCAAGGGTCAAAAATTAATATTATGTTGTTCAAAAGGTGGCATGGCCGTCCACTGTGTACACCAACTCTCTGTCGACTTTTTTAGAGAGAGAAAGAACAAAGAGTTTCGGTTCTAGAGAGAAGTTTTAGAAGAAGATTGAAAACTCATGCGCCCTAATAGTTGCCCATGCACCTAAATAGTTGCCTATGCACCTAAATAGTGGCCTATGTGCCCAACGGTTAAATTTTCCTAAGTGTTCCCTAGACGCCTGAAAACTCATGCGCCCTAATAGTTCTCATGCGGCTTGGATCATGCCTAGATTGGTTAAGTGTTAGGTCCTGCGTTCAACTGCCCATGCGCCTAAGTCAGGCCATGCGCATGCATAGTGCCCGAACGATCAGAATGTACCCAAATGCCTAAGTGTTGGGTTATGCGCCAAATAGTGTTCATGTGCCAGAAGTTTTCCATGCACCTAAATGTTCCCATGCGCTTGCATAGTACTCATGCGCCTAAAAACTTAGAATATTTCTGAAATTTTGGGGAAAAGGGGAGTTTTAGGTTTTGATTTGGGATGTTCTCGGGGGTGATGTAAGTTGGTTATATGGTGATGTATGATGTTGTATGTGATGTTTATGTTGGTGTATGTATGGTTATGTATGTTCTCTTTATGTTCCTTATTATATTATTTTATGTGGCTTTGTGTGGTATGTTATTATCAATGAACGTGAAGTATTATGTAATGCAAGACAAATGGAAGGAGGTGCATGACTCTAAAATGCCATTAGCTCAACTGTGTGTGGTTTAGCTAACCCGTAAGGATACAAACATGGGTCTAGTCTTTGTGACTGGCTAACCGTATGGGATCTTTGTCGTTTTCCCCAGTACTGGTGCTAGGCTATGTGCACAATGTTAGGGTCTATTTATAGACTTTGGCTCAGTACCCGCTTCGTGCATACGTTTGGGGTATAGCTTATGGCATTGGTCCGGAATGAAAGGTGAATGATAATGATGAACGAACGAAATGTACGGTAAGAAATTTAATGAACGTGAATGAATGATAATGATGTCGTACATTGAATGAATGGAAAGATAGTGAACAATGATGGAAGATAATAATAAGATTACATGTTTGTACGCATGATGTATGATCGTGTAGTTCGGTCTTAAGCAAAAGTATAGTATTTATTTATAAAATTAGAAGTCACTCAGCAATGCTGACTTTTGTATGTTTCCAGTTGACAGGTAATTGTTGCTAAGGATGACAGGGGGCAGCTACTTGGTATTTTTTGGAGGGCATCCATTTGTTTAAATTATGAAGTTTTTATGATGTAAGGCAAACGATAATATTTTGTAATAGTAAACTACATTGTATTGTTTTGCAAAAGTAGTCATTAATATATGAAATAATTTTAAGTTATTTAGCTGTAATGTTTTAGCAAATTTAAACATATAATTTATATTTTAGGTGCGATGATTGAACGGTTGTAAGCATTCTGGAAACAGGGTCTTACACCACCAAATGGTTTCCTACCACTATGATTACCGACCATGGTAGGAGACTACTACCTAATCCACCTCGATCACAGAGGGAAAGTAAAGCAACAACAACACCCACCACCACCACCAAGATTAACAACCAAAAAGACATGCATGCAGCAAAACCACCATCATTGTCGCCTTTTCCACCACCGACCACCACAACCATACCTATAAACCCAATCGAGACATAATAAACCCCTTTGCTCTCTAGGTAAACAAACTGGCGGTGATCGGGCGGCAGCTACAACACACCACCACCGGTTGCCCTAGAACGGACGAAAAAAACTAAAAACACCTCGAATTGGAAAGGTCATCACACCTTCCTCTCTTTACAAACAAACAAAGCAAACCGAACAAACATACGGGAGGTAAAGAAAGGAAAACAGATGTGACACGACATACGGGATATAGTGGAACGACAACCAAGTCAGAGTGACCACTGCCTCCATTGTCTCCAGCACCATCACACATCGATTTTTCCTTTCTCACTCTATCATTTGCACTGCTCTTTCTCCTTTAATTTTTGTCTATTGTACGACGGTTGTGGTGCAGGCGGTGGCGTTGCTGGTGGTGACAAGAGAGAGCACTTTATCTCTCTATAATTGAAACATATGCGGTGACAGGGAGGTCTACCCCTTTTCTTCTCTTTAAATTCATAAAGGGCTAAAAAATATCAAAGTAAAACAAGATGTGTGGCCAAACCATAAAGACACCCAAGATCCCGGCTTTTTTACCTTTGATTTTAAATATATAGGTAAATAAACTTTGATAAAAATCAAATAATAACATTCACTTAAAATAACTAATCCAACAAGGTTGAATTTTAAATTTTTTAACTATCATCTATTAGTCAGTATTAATTTCAAATTATAAAATATATACACACTTTTAACTTCCAACTTTGAACTATTTTTCAACTCCATCATCACTCGGCATCCATCATCGCCCAGCGTCCATCATCGTTCAGCCTCTATCAGGTCCGTTTCTTGTGTCCGGCCTCCATCGTTACTTGATTCTACATTTAACGAGTCAAGTGGTTCGTATAAGGGAGTGAGATTAATGGATTTTAGGGTGCGGAAATATTAGATTGATGAACCTGATAGTAGATTTCAACTTTTTTTCTTAGTGTTTTGGCCACATAAGTAGTACACGTAATCCAACAACTAACACTATTAGCTCTTAGTTAGTTTCGGATTATTGGAGAGAAGTTCAAAGTTAGGGTCGACGTGTAAAATTTTTATGAGTTGCGATTAATCACGGTCAATAAATAAAAATTGAGATTGTTATAATCCAATAACCCGAAGCAAAAAACTTTGTGGAAAAGAAGACAAAAGACTAACTAAATCAAAGAATGTGAAGACTTCTATTGCAACTAAATTGAAAAACAGGAAAACTGCAACTAAACAAAGCCAAATCCAAATCAAAGAACATGAAGATTGCAAAAACAAAACCCAAATCAATGAACATGATTTTAATCAAAGATAGAAAGTTTAAAAAATTAACAATTGGTATAAATGATATGCAACTAAAGTAACCACAAAACGCTAATTTGTTAGGATCGTGTACGGGACGAAGTACTAACTGATATACGTTTATACCAACTCAAATAGTGCGGAATCCTATTTGATTGGCGATTCAATCAGTGAGAACGCACGTAGAATCAATTGTAGATTGAATCTAAACGTTAAGAACGATTGGAAATCGATCTAGTGCGATCTATGAACTTGGAACAGGTTCTTAGAATTCTCTAGACTGCTAGGGTACGATTTAGTATGTAATTATTCAAAGTGTTACGTTTTTCCACGAATTAAGTGGTATTTATAGGTTAGGGTTTCTCATTCCTGCGACTGAACCATTAGCATGGTTCAGTCGTGCGACTGAGTCATGCGGTTGATCCATTCGCACGACTGAGTTCTCAATCGTGCGACTGAGTCAATCTCATGTTCAATCGTGCGACTGATCCAGTCTCCTAGTTCAGTCGTGCGACTGGTTCATTGGCATGAAGTTGTTCTTGTGTATGGTAAATTAGCATGGGCCATTCGCATGAGAACTTCATACGACTAAATTTGAATATATTTCTTAATTATTACTTTACTAAGATTAATCAAACAACCATAAACCTATATAATTAGTTCAATATGCGTTAATAAACAATAAACGTTCAAACATACATTGAAACATTTAACATTAAGATCATCAATCACATATTCTGTTTCATTCAATTCATATATATCATTTACATTAAGGACATGACAGACATATTACATTAAGATCGTAAACTAGGCACATATGTATCTACAAACTCCCCCTTGGACCTAGTTTCTATCATTGTCTGGCATCCTTCATTAGCTCGTCAAACTTCTTATGCCTCTCCTCAACTATGACTCCAGCATGTATTTCAAAAGTAAAGCAGAGTCTTATCACATTCTGAAATTGGAGGGCCTGTATGATATCCTGCGGATCATAGAATAATGGCCACCTGTATAAAGTATAGACATCACTAGCTGACAGGTTTATTAGCCACATTGGGTCAAATACCCTGATAGTCTCCATTTGGCGCTCTTTCTGTAACACTATGACTGCTTCTCCTGTTTGCTAGTCATAATACCACCACTTAAAGTGGTAAGTGATGTCCTGTGGCATTTCCCTCATGGGGATCTTTGACATAGTACGAGGAGGACTCCACTTCAACACCACTTTGGGTTTCCCAGTCCTTGGGTCCACCTCCGACCTTCGAATGTACCTCGTAGATTGTTGAGGCTTAAAGTTAACTCATCGTGTGCGGTATTCTCTCTTTAACGTAGCTTCAAACCAGCCTGACATCTTCCTAGGATCAGCATACAGCAGGTTTAGGCGTGCCAACTAATTGAGCTCAAAACCTGGGAGAGTCTTCAGATCATGTGGAAATCGGAAGTACTCGATCCCCTTCTCCCACTTCACAGCATATACATTTAGATCCTCAAAGTAAGCCCACGCTATGATCTTGCCAGACACCTTTAGATGCTTCTTTACTTTGTAGAGCTTGACGTAGGCACTCGACTTTGGCGCTGTGCATTGGGGACGGATCTCTGCAAAACAAGCCGCCTATTCAGCCTTTTTGGTCTCAACATCAGCGTCCGAGGCTTGGGCTTGGCTTCCTGATTTCTCGGTCTCCCTCTCTATCGTATCCAATTTAGCATACAAACCACTGTCGAGTGTATCACCAAAATCGGGAACCACATTTCCTTCTCAATCAGTATATTCAGGATAGTGTTGTGGTGTGACGTCTTCAATCTCTATCTCATCAACATCGTGGAGCTCGTCATCACTAGCAACATCGACGGTAGGGGCATCTTTGACCAGTTCATCCAGATTCAACCGGAACATCTCTGCCAGTTGCTCATCAGTGAGGTCATGAATGATTTCTCCTTCTTTGGGAGCATAGCTCAGTAACCTCCTGACAATCTCTTGCAGATCAAGAATCATAGTGAACTGAGTCTTGATCTGCTGAAGGGGAGCAACATCGTATTCATCTCTTTAAAAGTTTGGATCTGCTTGATTTAAAACATATAATACATCATTCATCAGTAAATAATCAAGACAGTAAACATTAAATATATACATAAACATTTACGCACATAAGTTTAATACAATATTCAAGTACACATGATTTAAATTACATAAACATCTATGCATTACATTTGTCCTGAATGATGTGGTCCTCTACTGGCGGGGCTGATGTCGAGGCACCCTAATCTTGATTTCTTTTGGTCCGCCTCTCATTAGCTTCTTGGGCACTCGAAGCAGATGGATCTCCTTCTCCTTCATCGTCTCCTCCATCCACATCATCACCTCCCTCTGTATCATCACCTTCATCATCACCATCATCATCATCATCATCATCATCACTATCATCATCATCACTGCCATCACCGTCTCCCTCTCGGATCTTCAAAGGCTCATCCTTTATGCCTTTATGTTTGAGAAGAATGGTCCACTTGGCATCCTCCAACTCCTCAATCTTCTTAGTAGATAACACGTTTTGCTCTTTGAGTTGGGTAATTTCTTGACTCTAAGCAGCCATTTGTTGAGCCTGCTCCTCAATCTGTTGTATCTGCTGAGAGACCTGCAGTGATTGTGCAGCAGTAAGCTCCACTAACTGTCGGAGTTGTGTAGTCTTCTCGTCATAGGCGGCTAACAACTTTAGCACCATACGGTTTAATGCTGAAATCTATTCCTCTGCCCCACTGGGAGGTAGAGATGATCCGGAAGGGAAAGATGGGTGATATGATGGTCCTGCCCGGTGGCTAGTGGTGGTGGTAGTGGCAGTGGTGAATATGGGAGGTGGTATATCTGTGGGTAGTGATGGGTGAGCTGTAGTGGTGGTAGATGTGATGTGGGTAAGTGGTGGAGTGGTTGTGGTAGTGGTGTGTGAGGTGGTAGTAGTAGTGGCAGGGGGAATGGTGGCAGTGGTGGTGGTAGTGGTTGAAGTAGTGGCTAAGGTAGTGGTTGTGGCTGTAGAGGTGGTCAAAGTGAACTTCAGTCTCTTCCCCTTCTTGCCATAGGGGTGAGTCATTCTCTTCTTCCTTGTGCCTTTAGGCACTGTGGCTCCTCCTTGGCTGCAAGGCGGTTCCGGGGTATATGAAGGATCTGAATCAGCAGCAGTAACATCCCCGGACTCCCCTTGGCGTCCGACAACCGCCCTTAAACCTATATTTGTGGCAACCACCCTGCTGCCCACAGTCCTGGTTAGAGGCTCCTCATCACTCTCCTCCTCCTCATCAGGAGGGCAAAAATCCTGATGGAACTCGCGGTGGAAGCTTCTCTTTGAGTGGGTAGTGGAGGTGTAACATGTGCAGTGCTGGCCCTAGAAGCAGCGGGGCCAGAATCTCTACTAGCGTCATCGTCATCATCATTAGAGTCATCAGATGGGAGAGCAATCTGCTCTACATCTGAGTCACTCTCCTCGTGGCGCCACTTACGCCTTGCCGGTGCCACGTACTTCTCCCTGGCCAGGTGCCCGAACAGTCTCCTCACAGGGGGCTTGACTTGCTTTCCCCTGTAGACCTTCATGCACCCCAAAGTAGTGTCATCCATCACCTCAAGCGATATTGCATCATGGCTCTCCTTAGGCAAAGAAGGCAGCTTCTCATCATAATTATTTGTAAGAATCTTGGGTACATACAGAAGCCCTCTTTCCCTTTGGTCTCAAGGTTCTCTATTAGGTATGCAAATATCATGCTAGAGAAGCTAAAGGGGTGGTTAAGCACCAGTGCCATGTAGGCATTCTGGATTTGGTCTGATAGGTCATCCAATCCACCCCTCCTCGAAGCTATGCACTTCAGTATCATGTATGCCAAGAACTTAAACTAGGGACACAGGTTGCTTTTGTTTAGCACACCTGCATTGATGTCACCAGAGTACTTCATCCTGAGAAAGCATCCCCTCACAGTCAGAGGGTGTAGCCTAGTTGGGTGATCAGCATCCTCACCCACATCCAGTACTCGTCGAAGATCTACAGCTGACACCTCTATATCCTGCCCAAATATAGTACTCCTGATGTTGTAGGGCTCACGAGATCGATCAGCTGATGCACCCTCCCAGAAGGCCTACTGTATAGACCTGTAGGGAGTGCATGGTGTAGATATGGCTTGGTGTATCCGTGATCAATTCAGGAAGGCTATGATGCCAGCAAACTCGGCTGCGTTCCAAGTGGTGGCGTCCAGATGAGCACAAATATTGTGCTTGGTGTTTATAGTCCACCGATCAGCCATAAATCTGTAACACATGACACATACAAGTTAGATCATCACACAATAGAAAGTAATTCAATCTAAATTGTATGAGGTCAGTCTGGTTCAATCGTGCGATTGAACCATACGACTGGGTTCAGTCGTTTGACCTAACATGCGACTGAGTACAATCGAGTGACTTATCATGTGATTGAGTTCAATCGGGTGACTGAGCTTGCGATTGGTCCAGTCGGCCGACTGGACCAATCGCATTGTTCATTCGGCCGATCGAGTCATTCGTCTAGCTCAGTCGTGCGATTGTAGTTCATCCGGGTGTCTAGTCGTATGACCTACTGTTTGTTCGATTGAGATTCTAATTTTGACCAAATCTTAATATTAGACATCGTGGTTTGGTTCATTAGACTCGCAATAACCCTATGTAGCACCTAATAACCTTGATTTCAACATTTTACTAAGTTTTATTAGGTTATTTATCCAACTTAAGTCTTGGTTCTTGTTAGGGCCGAATTCATTGTTTTAGGGCATAAAACGACTGTGATTTATGTAGGTTTCACCGTATTGTACCTGTATAACAACCAGAAATCATCAAAATATCGAAATATGAAGTCAAATTAGGTCAGAGGAAAATTTGGCAGAGTAACGGTATGCTGTGCGATTTTAGGGCGAATGAGGAGTGATGAGTGTATGCGATCGACTATAGCCCTATTTATACTGAATCTAGTTTCAATCGGGCGAATGGACCCATTCGCTCTTTTCATTCGGGCGATTGGATCTCAGTCGTGCGATTGGTTCAGTCGATCACATTCAGTCGGCCGACTGGATTTCAGTCGGGCGACTGACTCATTCGGACATGTCCATTCGGGCGACTGGCTCAATCTTCTAAGCCATTCGCGTGAATGGTTCATACACATGCTCCATTCGGTTGTCTATGGCATAAGTATGGTCCAATCGTACAATTGGTTCATACTCATGGTCCAGTCGTGCGAATGGATCATACTCATGATTTTGACTTTATGACCATTTGACATTTAACCCCATTTAACTATTGATTAAACATTTTGAGCATTCGAACATCTCAGGCATGATCATTTTAACTTTGAAAACTTTTGATCACCTCAGTCGTGATCCTTTTAAACACTACACATTTTGTCACCTCAGACGTGACCCATTTAACATTTGAACACATGTTTTGTCACCTCAGACGTGACCCTTTTAAGTGATTAAATCCCAGATTGAATTCCACGGCATAGTCCAACGTTAAAAGCTAAATTGACTAAAATATTTAAACAAGTAAAATTAAACGACAAAACTAAAATGTTTTCGCCATTTTGTGTGGGGTGGAAATTCTAAGATAGAAATCTAATAGATTTATTTCTTGAACAGGCAACTTCAAGTTATTTTGACCATAAGTAGAACGATTCATTATGGAATAATACAGGTAATCAAATCAATCAGGATGTGTTGCAAAATCATTTGATGTTGGATTCTTGTTTTCGTCGAGAGTCGTTAGTAAGTATAGGAAATCATACTAGTACTCTAAGACACACACATTGATTTGGACTGTCAAGAATTACAACCACGATGATTGTCAGTATACTTGTCCACTTAAATCCATACATAGACTTTTGACATTGATTGGTGATATATTAGGTTAAATTATTTCAACAAGCAATTGTGGATCCCACACTTATATGGTAATCAACATTCCTCAGGAGATTTTTGAGCGGTTTACGGGTATTTTGACAAGAAAAAACTATTCTTAGAGTTATCAAAAAGAAGCCAAGCCTCAGGTCAGTGCCATCGCACAGCAGAGAGGCGGCATGAATTCTAGAATATATAGGTTATGCTTATCCTCAGGTCAGTGCCACCGCACAATAGAAAGGCATATAACCTATCTTCTTGTTTGAGCAATTTTATTCTTTTTGCACAGATCGCACCAACAACATAGGTGATTAGTTTGATTGCTTTCTACTTTTTTTTCATCATGTGCTTTGCTCATATTTTGGTCATCCGCACACATTTGTGGCGTTTATTTAGCTCGTCACCCCTTATTGGAACTCTGTTGATTGTGTTAACCAGGGATAAGATGATAACCCACAACTTGTTGACCAACTTAGTTTGATCTCGAGATCACCAACGAGGTCTACTGATCTATTGTGTTGAATCTACCGACACATCATCTAATGGTCTAGCAACCTCTAGGTTTACTTTCTCCGTGTTACCTTAGTAGCAGCTAGTTTTACTATCATTTTTTCTTTTATATTGCCCAGACTTCTCAGACTTATACTTTGAATTTCGCATCTAATTCAATTTAATCTTTTAAAGTCCCAAATGTTTTGTTCATGTGTACGATCATTTTCCAAAGTCATTGAATCGATTTCACAGATCTGGTCTCATTTCTATCAACTAGCCTGTCCTCCTCCCTCATCTTTTTTAATACTAACTTAACCTATTCTCCCCTAAAATTCTAAAACCGTAAACGATTTGCGTTTTTAGGATTTTAATATGCGAAGAAATAACATCAATACCATTAATTAATAAAATAAACTAAAATAAAATAAATTAAAAAAAAAGTGGACTTTACACATCGGACTAAACATTTTCATCTTCTGGAATTACATCACTTTTCTTTTTAACACCGTTGACCTCTAACAAATATAGAAAACGTGGTTTATCAAAAGCTTTTGTATAGAGGTCAGCACGTTAAAAATACGTATTTATCTTAACAACATCGATTAGATTCTTTTCAAAACAGTTACGTATAAACTGATATTATATGTCGATGTGTTTGGTCTTAGTATGTTGGACAAGATTTTTAGTAACGGCTATGGCAACAAAATTATTAACAAATATGGGAGTGTTAGAAATTTTCAAACCGTAGTCCCGCATCTGTTGTTGAATCCAGATGATTTGAGAACAACAGCTTGCCGTAGCAACATATTCAGCTTCACAAGTTGACAATGCAACTGATGTCTGCTTCTTACAATGCCACATGACTAATCTTCTCCCAAAGAATTGACAACCTGCTAAGGTAGATTTGTAGTTCATCTTGCAGCCGCCATAATCCGAATCACTGTACGTAGTAAGCTCAAAGTCATCGTCATGAGGATACCACAACCCAAGTGTTGGTGTACCCTTCAGATAACGAAATATCCTCTTGACCCCGATAAGATGGTTAACTTTTGGTTTTGCCTGATATCTTGAACATAGACACGTTGCGTACATGATATTAGGTCTTGAGGCACTGAGGTCCATGAGTGATCCACTCATTCCTCGGTATATGGTGGCATCGACCAGATCACCATTCTCGTCG
>BJCM01204393.1:0-14281 GCA_018326385.1 Flaveria bidentis | reverse complement strand
AACTGACACACATGTCTCTTGTGCAGATTACATGGAAAATCTTTCATGGAGCAAGCTCCATAATGTCAGCGGTTATTTAAACCCTGATGTGCCAGAAGCAGAGGGAATAAGAGACATCATCAGATTCATTTCTACTACAAGGGTAGCTTATGCTATCACAGTCAGACTAACTATCTATGAGAACCTCATAAGGTCTTTCTGGAACACAGCTGAGGTTGTTGAAGCTGATGGTATTAGAACACTAACTGGAAGAATCAACAATGAACATACACTGAGCATCACTGAAGATTCAGTTAGAAGATGCTTACAATTTAGTGATGATGCCAATACTCCACTGGAATTAGATGATGAAGAAATAACCACATTTTTTGCTGAAATTGGTTATGAAGGAGGTTATGAAGTTAAACAGATTGTAAAAGGATTGGTTGATCTACCATGGAGATTCCTTATTCATATGTTTCAACACTGTTTGTCAAAAAGAAAGACAGGATGGAATGACATTCCAGTCCTCACCTCATCAGCAATCTGTGCTCTCTGCACCAACAGGCCATTCAACATGTCTGCATATGTTTTCAATGGCATGGTTTCAAACATTAAAGAAGGGAAAAGATACAAGTTTCTGATGTATCCAAGATTCATTCAATGTCTGATAAATGAATCATTCCCTAATATTGTCAATGAAGGACCAGTGCTGGACATTCCTCACTATGATGCAAGATCATACAAGTATATAAAGAAGAGAGACACTAGAAACTTTTATAGTAGGGCTCATTCTCCTCTTCTTCCATGGATGTTGCAGCAGATCAATCAAGAAGTACAGGCACAAGCATAACCTGCTGCTCAACCATCACCTCAACCATCACCACAACCAACTCCATAACCATCATCACTACCAACACTACAACCAACTCCTCAACCATCACCACAACCATCACCACAACCTGCTGCTCAACCAACTCCACAAACATCAACACAACCAACACCTCAACCAACTTCACAAACATCACCACAACCAACACCACAACCATCACCACAACCATCACCTCAACCAACACCACCACCTCATCAATCACCAATACTATCTCCTCAACCCTCACCTATATCACCTCATCATCACTCTCCAATATCACCACCACAACAATCACCCATGTCACCATTTCAACCTTTGCCATCACAAGATTACCCTGCTGAAGTAGGAGGATCAACTAGTGCTTCCAAATCATCCAAAGGAAGTTGAAACTTTGAATGTTGCACTTAAACATTCAAGAGAAGAAGTCGGTGGACATATTGACACTCTTGAAATTCAAACAATAGCAATGGAGGAACAAGAAAACATCATAGAAGAACAAGCTAATATCATCTCAAATCTTGAAAAAGAAAATGATAGCAAGAACAAAAGGATATCTGAGCTTGAGATGATCATTGAGATTGAAAGAAATGAAGTGGATGATGATAAGAAAGAAGAACAAGAAAAGGTTGATATTGATGATAACAAGTCTGTTGATGAAAATAAAGAACAAGAGGGTGATACAAGTCAAACACAACATGAAGACCAGAGCCTAGAAATGGTGATATACTCTGGAAAAACTTATGCTGATCATACTGAAAAGACTGAATTTGAGGAATTGTTTAGTACTTTAGACAGCTTTACATCAAAAGAGTTCAGTGTAGACAATGATTTTTGGGAATTTGTAAACAACCAAAAGGCTGATTCTGATCCCATTGTATTCATTCCAAAATCTCCAGTACCTTTGGAGAAAGAGCTGAACATGCAGATTGTTTCTGCAGTGTCTTTAACTGAAGAGCAAAAGGAAAGGATAAGAGAAATGGTTGAACAAGAAAAAGAAAAAGAAAAGGAATCAGAAAATGAGAAGCGGGAATTGAATGTGAATGAACAAGAACAAACTACACCCAAGAAAGTGCCTGAAGTAATAGAAAAGGGTGAAACTTCAAGTCTAAAACTTCAAACTTATTCTAGAAAGAGGAAATACTTAGCTGAAAAACTAAAGGCAAAAGACCAATAATTGAAGAAGAAAGTGTCAAGAAGCAGAAAGATGATCCAAGAAGCCTAGCTGCCATTGCTGAATTTTTGGAAGAACATGAGCAGGCTGAAGCTTAGTTAAAGAAACAATCTAAGTTTATTGATCTAGAAGAGGGAGAAATAGCTGGTGGATATGATGATGAAAAGGATGTTCCTATGGACAGTCCTATACAAAAAGAACAGGCAGTGGAAGAAATGGTGTCTAAAGCCCAAACTGATGATTTAATGATCAAAGCCATGTTTCTGATCAATCAAGGGTATGATCCTGATGAAGTATTTGGAATGACTTATGAAGGAATGAAGGAGGAGGAAGAGAAAGTGAAAAGTTTGCTTGATCCAACAATTGAAACAGAGTATGAAAAGGCAATCACCAAAGATGCTCCTGTGCTTAAAGGTTCTTTTGTGAAGAAAACAACTGGGTATGAAAGACAATTACCAAGACAGGCTCCCCTACCTAAGCTGTCTTTAATGAAGAAATCATCTCCGATTCATGAGCCACTATTTCCTGATCCTTATAGTATGACTGATAAGGAAATGAAGGATTACCTCACCAATCAAGGCTTCACCAAAAGAAAATTGGCAAACATGAAGACAAATACTCTAAGAGCTGCTACACTCAAGATGATAAGTGAGAAGAAAGAAAAGTTAAAGCAGTTAGAAGAAGACGTATTCAACAAGAAGCCAAGATCAAGAGTCTCTGCACAAGACATGAGTCTTACTCACAAAGATCAAGATTATCTTGTACCTGTCATTCATAAATATCCAGAGTGGTTTGCTGAACCCTCTCAACTGAAACTTCAGGAAGGGTTAACCACTGCTGAGATGATCAAAGGAGTATCTACTCCAAAAGGCAATACAGATCAAAAAATTATTGCCTAGAAGTATGATAGTGCATGGAACATGTTTATGGTAAAAAGGATCTCTGGCCTAGTGCAATTCTTTACAGAGTACTCTGCTCTGGTAAATGCACTTGAGATTCATGACCTGAAAGAACTAGCCAATCTGGAGCTGATCAACCACAATGCCATGTTTAGAGGATATGAATTTGAAGGAATACTCAAAATGTTCAAGAGAACAAACAACTTCAATTCTTTGAAAGATACATGTATGATGAAAGACAAAACATTCAAGAATCCTCTGGAAAAGAAACAAACAAAACCAGCTGAAGAAGTAGTATTTCCTAAACTTAGAGTCAAACCTAATGAAGCGTTAAAAAGGAAAATGGTAGCTGGTACACATTCCTCAATACCAATTTCAAATGTGTATTATGATGAGAAGACATATGAGTTAGTGATTAAGAGGAAATGGGGAGGCAAAGAAGGTGTTGAGATCAGATTATTCAGTGGTTATGAAGTGAGACTGCTGGATCAATCATACATTTGATACATTTACACAAGACACTTCAGAGAGATATCAAACAAATTGGGTGAAGAAGATCTACATTTCTTTCTAAAGTGTATCAAACTATTGAAGATGGCTTATGATCAGATCATTGCTAAAAGGGAGAAAAGGAAGAAGAAGAAGACACCTCTACAATTGGGCAACATTGTCAAACTTGAAGTTGATGTAGATGGTTTTCTCTTGATTCACAGAGATGGGCTTTCAACAGTCTCTCTTTGGGAACCAATTTCTTTGAAGAAGCTACCACTTGAAGCAATCCATGATATGAGCAAAATGAAGATTCATGTACTAAGCAAGGACAAAATGTCAGAGGCTCAAGATTTTGTCAACATGATCAAGGTAATTCTGGATCCAAGACAAGTATCACCTTTTGTACCATCAAAAGACCCAGCTGAATCATCACAACATCAATCACCTCCCAAACATTGAGGAAAACTAGGCTGTATAATCCTTAAGGGGAGTATTGTTGCACCCTGAAAGGATCATACATACCAACTCAATAGGTGAGTTGATGATTGCTCAACTGGAATCCCACAAGTCCAAGAAGAAATGCGGATGAAAATCTGCTAAGGAAAAGAACAACTGTTATCTTCCGCATTTGTTAATGCGAAAGACATAACACTGATGCGGACAAGTGTTTACTCTTCCGCATTGACTAATGCGAAAGACATAATACTAATGCTGAAGTAGTTACTCTTCCGCATTGACTAATGCGGAAGACCAAAAGAAGATGCGGACAAGACTTTGCTCATCCGCATTGACTAATGCGGATGACCAGACTAATGCGCATAAGTATTTTTTCATCCACATTAACAAATGCGGATGACCAACATACTAATACGGATGATCAAGTGAAGAAATGTTAATCAAGATTATCTCATTCGCATTTGTCAATTCGGATGAACAAGCATAGATGCGGATCATGACTTAGACTAGTTTCTGATGTAATAGTTCAGGGGTAGTTTAGTCATTTTGTAAAGGCATCTTATCTGCTTATAAATAGAATAGTTAACCTCGTACTGAGGTGATGGCTGATAGATAGAGAATTTTTGTTGTAATTATTCTCTGTAAATCAACTTTGATAAATACAAATATAAAAAGCATTTATGAGTATTATTATTGCATTGAATGTTCTTTGATTGTGTGTTTCCGCCATTCAATCATTGACTTGATTATCATATTCAATTCATAGTAAGAATATCACTCTTACTCAACCCAGTCAACATGAATCCCATCCTCGTTAACCACATGACCCAAAAACTTCACTTCCCGTAACCAGAATTCACATTTTGAGATCTTGGCGAAAAGTTTCTCTTCCCGTAATAGTTCCAGTATTTCCCGAAAGTGTTCTTCATGATCCTCTTTCGATCGGGAGTAGATAAGTATATCTTCTATTAATACAATCACGAACTTATCCAAATAAGGTTTACACACCCGATTCATTAGGTCCATAAACACAGCTGGTGCGTTAGTCAGCCAAATGGCATGACCAAGAATTCATAGTGCCCATAACGAGTTCTGAACACTGTTTTCGGTATGTCATCCTCGAAAACCCTTAGTTGATGATATCCAGAACGAAGGTCGATCTTTGAAACATATGAAGCTCCTTGCAGCTGATAAAACAGATCGTCGATCCTGGGGAAAGGATACCAATTCTTCACGGTTAACTTGTTCAACTCACGGTAATCGATACACATACGGAACAACCCATCTTTCTTTTTCACAAATAATACCAGTGCTCCCCATGGTGAGTGACTCGGCCGAATAAAACCCTTCTCCATTAGTTCCTGTAACTGACTAGATAACTCTTGCATTTCAGATGGTGCTAACCGATATGGCGTCTTTGCTACCGGTGTAGCTCCAGGAACCAACTCTATATGAAATTCCACCTGTCGTGGAGGAGGCAAGCCAGACAAGTCATCAGGGAATACATCAAGGTAGTCCCGTACCACTGGAATATCCACTAATTCCTCTCCTCTTCCTTCTTTTCTACCACATGAGCCAGGAAAGCGTAGCACCACTTTCGTAAACTTCGGCGTGTTTTCATGCAGGAGATAAGCTTTAGATTCCTTCCCGGTCGTTCTCCTTGAATTCTGAGCACCTCCCCGTTTGGCATGGGGATTCGTACTACTTTGTCCTGACAAACAATCTCAGCTCCATGTTTCGACAACCAATCCATTCCCACAATCACGTCGAAACTTCCTAACTCAAAGGGTATCAGATCTATATTGAAGGCATGGTTCTCCAATATCATCGAGCACTTCCTAATAATCTCATCAGCCTGAACAACCCTACCATTGGCCATTTCTATGGAGTAGCTAGTTTCTAGCCTACTAGGAATCTAATCAAGCAATTGCACAAACTCAGAAGATATAAAGCTATTGTATGCTCCAGTATCAAATACTATAGATGCAAAGTGATGATTGAGTAAGTGCGTACCCGTGACGACATTCGGGTCCTGACGAGCATCGTTGGCTCCAATGACAAATGCACGTCCCCGAGCTGTATTTCCTTCATTTGTCGGGCCTTGATTTCCAGCTATGGCCATCACTGGTTGCTGATTATTCCGTTGCTAACTCGGTGCCCGATTCAGTCTAGGGCATATGTTTTTGTAGTGGTCAGGGCCTCCACACTCATAACATCCTCTGGCATTCCCGGTGGGGTTAACCGCGTTGACTGGTGCCACCAGATTCGGCGCCACTCTGCAGTCTTTTGCCAGATGCCCAGGGCGTCTACAATTCACGCAAACCCGGCACGACATTGTTGGGGGATGATGGAAGTTGCACCTATCACATTTGGGGTACGGCCCAACATACTCTCTGCTGCCCTGTGTCACGGCCACAAAGTTTCTGGTTGACTTGGCCCTTTTGTCAAATTTCCCGGCACTCGACCGGCTCGTTTCCCCAACATCCTTTCTCTTCTTTGCTCCCCTTCCCAATACCCCTGTTCTTACCATCTCATCAGTCAGAGCGCTAGCCTTCAGAATTGCGCTCTGGATAGTAGGAGGAGCAGCTGCAGTTACCATTGCCCGGATTTGAGGCGCAAGTCCCCAAATGTACCTCTCGATTCTTTTGGATTCCGGAGTGACCAGATGTGGAACCAGTCTTGCCAGCTCGTGAAATCGATCTGTGTAAGCTGTGTGCCCAGCCTTTACCATAACATGATTCCAGAATTCATGCTCAAGTTTCTGCATCTCGTTGAGAGGACAGTACTCCTCGATGATTAGGGCTTTGAACTCATCCCATGACATCTGCATTGCTGATTCTCTTCCTCTTGCCTGAACCTGGGTATTCCACCAAGTTAGTGCTTTTCCCTGTAGTGAACACGTGGCATACTTGATTTTCTGGCTGTCGAGGTACTCACTGATATCAATCACTGCCTCCATCTTCTCAATCCACCTGGTAAGAGCTATGGCTCCACCTTTTCCATCAAACTCCTTTGGTTTACAGACCACAAATTCCTTGTATGAACATCCCCTCCTAGCATTAACACCCCAGTCTCATTACCGGTTGTTCCACCATTCCCGGTCTCCTGATTACTCTCATTCCTAGTCGGGTTTCCATTATCCTCATTATCATTTCCACCATCCCCGTGGGGGTGGTGATTCTGAAGAGCATCGCTCACTTGGGCCACGATAGTTGGGATCAGTGTGGCCAGCTATTGAGCGATTAGAGCTACCATATCAGAGTTTCATGTTCCCTGATTGTCATTGGTAGGACCATCACTTGATCTTGGTGCTCTACCTTAGCCTCTACCTCTGCCTCTGCCTCTCGGGGCTTCACTTCCGCCACTGTTGCTGCGGGTAACTCTTCGAGGCGGCATGTTCTAGTCATAAAAGTAGTAAACACATAAGTTTTACCATCTCAAGGTATATTATTCATACCATTCATCAAAGTCCAGCATTCCAAGTTAATATCACACTTGTTGTTGTCACACATCGCATACAAGTCGTGTAATTCTCACACCATCTATAGGTAATGTCCCAACAGTAGCCCATCCTAATAATTGCAATCCATGTATGTAATCACGTTTAGTCTAGCGAAGGTTGCCTATTTCCTCCTCTTTCGAGGTCTCGGACATAACCTCCTCGAGGTAAATCCCAATGTCCAAGGTCAAGCGTAATAGCATGATCTGTGAAGTTCTCTTCGGGTTTAATACCCGGATTTGATAAAACAACTCAACGCGCAGAGGGAACGGAAGATCCGGTAAAAGCATTCCATACGGAGTGAGCACACGGGCTCCCTCACAGGGTGAAAAGAATACGAAACAAATAGATAAAAAATTCAAGTAATCAGGAACATGTATGAGATATAAAATGCACACAACCCTGGCATGCAAATCTACATGAAGGTTCCTAGGTTATAGTCTAGGTCAAGTGTATTGCCTAATTATCTATAACCAATGGCTCTGATACCAGTCTGTCACACCCCCACTAAGAGTGGAAACACGGGGATGTAACGAGACGAGATCGTCATAACACATGGTAAGCAATAGAGATGCAATAAAATAAATGATGACAAGCGTGTCATGACGACACCCGACAACAAGGGGACTTGTGTCTTGTTTAGTCAATATCTACGACAACATAGCTATAAGCATAAAAATGTTAAATGATGTACATAAACCAAGATGATAACATTGTAAAGTAATTCCCACAACCCGGGAACAAGTGTTAAATGAATAATGTTGTTTAAAACAGACTACAACAAATGTTTTCAAAATGTATGATTAGTCTCAAAATGCATCCTAGGGTCTCCACTATGGCAGCACACCTAGATCTTCAATTAGTATTATCACCTAAAAAGATATGCTCAAAATGGTCAACAAAATTGTTGGTGAGCTCGTAGGTTTAAATTGTAAATAAGTAATTGATGTTGTATAATGTTTGTTGTGGAATACTGTGAATACAGTTATAAGTAAGCAAAATCAAATGACATGAGCTTTACAACCAAACCTAACGACGTACACACAGAATCTTGTCGGAATATATTCACCCAAGGCCCGTTCCTGGCGACTGTTGGTACTAACTAGTATACCAAAAAACGAGGATGGCGGTGTCAACCCAGTAGTACTACCAATACCTATCCGTCGATTCCACACTGGAATTAAATGGTTGTAAAGAAAGAACCACACAGCAGACTCAAGCATGTATCAGATAAATACTCACAAAACAGTAGCACGTTGATTCCAAGTATGTAAATTGTATGTATGTTGTACAGCATAGAAAATGGGTGAGCATACTTTTCCCCCAAGTTTGTAAATGATTGAAAAGTTGTATAAGTATAAAAAGGGGCCACGGAACTCATTTGTTAGGTGGTAAGTATGAATGATCAAAGTTTCCCAAATGTTGTATGTAATGAACGGTCAAACACCTATTGACAGTTATTGTTAAGCATTAATGATATGTATGAAGCAAACAATAACGTTCAGTCGGTTCGGGTTGCATCGGGTCGGTCGTGGGTAACACATACAAGCGGACACACGTATTAGATCTTATGTAGATCCAAGTACTAGAAGTAATCGCCATTCCCGATGATATTTGTATAAAGATCCCATTGTTATAAGTGAAAGTACTTGTTAATTATTTGTAGTCCCAAATGGGTTTTTAATAATTGTAAAATGTTAGGTTGATTTGCTTTGGAATAGTATTTGCATGTTGATAGCGTTGACTTTAATCTTTGTGGTCAAGCAATGACTACTGTGTTAATGTTACTTCAATATCACACGACAAACAGAAGGGATTCACACACACATCAACTTCAATCGCATAACAGACCAGACGCACAACTCAACACCCCATTTGCACGAATCAACCCTCATTCATACGAATCAGCTTCATTCGTACGATTGAGCCTTTACTCGCACGACTGGCATTCAGTCGTACCACACAACACCCAATCTCACGACTTAACCTCCATACGCACGAATCAACCTTCATTCGTTCGAATCAGCTACATTCGTATGACTGAACTTCATTCGTACGATTGGCCTTTAGTCGTGCGATACACGCACAATCACATACATTCATTCGGTCGTAGACTCAATCGCACACAACATTCATTCGCATTGACTCAATCGCACACACCATTCATCTGCATTGACTCAATCGCACGCATTCATTCGATCGCACGACTCAGTCGCATGACATCCCAGTCACACAACTCAGTCGCCCCAATGACACTGTCACATGACTCAGTCGCACACATTCATTCGATCGCACAACTCAGTCACATGACATCCTAGTCATCTGAACTGCAGCTTCGCGACTGCTGAAGTGCAGAGTAGCCTCCGGCTGCTCCGAGCACGAGTTTTACACAACAAGGACTTCCAGAAACACACTACAAACACACACGAACAAGAAGCACATGCAGAAAGACATCACACACACCCACATGGCCTCTTGTGTTCGGGTTGAACCCGAACACCCGAAACCCTAGAAATGGACAACAGTAAAATGAGCAAGAAAGAGACAACCAAGGTCGTCTACCTGCAAGGATGGAGTAGCCTAGGTTGTAGATGAAGTCTAGACGACGAAAACGAGACAAAACGGGGCGGCTTTGGTGCAAAGAAGAAGAAGATGTGAACTGAAGAAGAATGAAGAAGAAGAAGTGAAGAAGAATGAAGAATGGCTGGGAAAATGGGGTTTTTATACCCATCCCAAGTTTGCAAAAATGTCAATTTTAGTCCCTGCACTTAGCCCCCGAGTTCCCAAAGTTTGTTTCGGTTGAAAACGAATTTAAAAGTGTTTATTATATTAGTGTTAAAAATTTATTTAATGATAATTGACACTTAAAAATGGTTTTATTAATGACAATGATTTATATAATAATGATATATTTAGTGTTAATAATGATGAAATTTAGTGAAAGTTTCAAGCATAGAACACGTTCATGATGAAAGCACAAGCATAAAGATGATAAAGCAAGTATGATATCCACACAAGGACTTAATAAAGGTGAGGAATGAACGATCAAGGAAAAGTTAATGGAAAGTCGGGTTAATTGACGGACCTTGAGGTGACAGATGTCACACAGATAGAACCCAAGAAGGTAGAAGATGCCTTGAAAGATAGTAGCTGGCTTGAATCAATGCAAGAGGAGTTGCTTCAATTCAAGAGACAAAAGGTTTGGAACCTATGTCCGCTACCATTTGGTCAAGTACCCATAGGCACTAAATGGGTTTTTAGAAACAAGAGAGATGATAGAGGTTTGATCATCAAGACAAGGCAAGACTAGTCGTTCAAGGATATACCCAAGAGGAAGGAATCGATTTTACTGATGTCTTTGCACCTGTTGCAAGACTTGAGGTAGTTAGGATCTTCCTTGCTTTTACTGCATCCAAGAATTTCACTGTCTACCAGCTTGATGTCAAGTGTGCCTTTCTATATGGGGATATAGATAGAGAAGTCTATGTAGGCCAACCTTCAGGATTTGAAGACCCACAACACCCCAACTATGTGTGCAAATTGGATAAGGCTCTATATGGGCTGCACCAAGCACCTAGGTTGTTGTATGAGACTCTGTCTCAGTTTCTTCTGAAGAATGGCTACACTAGAGGTACTATTGACAAGACTCTCTTTATCAGAAAGTCTGGAAAGGACATTTTGCTTGTTCAACTCTATGTTGATTACATCATATTTGGTTCTTCAAATGACCAAACATTCAAAGACTTTGAGAGCATTATGAAGAAAAAGTTTGAGATGAGTTCCATGGAAAAAATTGACTTTTTCCTTGGAATTCAAGTGAAGCAATTGAAGGAAGGCTTCTTCATCAATCAATCCAAGTATGTCAATGACATCTTAGAGAGATTTGAGATGAAGGACTGCAAACCAGCCAAGACACCCATACCCAGAAACCATAATCTTTGTCCCGACCTTGAGGGGGAGGATACTGATCAACATCAGCATAGGGAAATTATTGGTTCTCTGATGTATCTCATAGCTAGTAGACCTGATATCATGTTTGCTACCTGCATCTGTGCAAGATATCAGGCTGCTCCAAAGATGTCTCACCTAGTTGATGTAAATAGAATCCTCAGATACCTCAAAAGAGCACCTAAATTAGGTATCTGGTATCCAAAAAATAGTGATTTCAATCTCTATGGATACTCTGATAGTGACTATGGTGGCTGCAACATTGACAAGAAATCAACATCATGAGGATGTCAATTTCTTGGTGGAAGGATTATCTCATGGCAATGCAAGAAACAATCTTGTGTCTCTACATCAACTGCTGAAGCTGAATACATTACTGCTGCTAGCTGCTGTGCTTAGTTGCTGTGGATGCAGAACCAGATGTTAGACTATGGATTCAACTTTATTAGTACTCCTATCCATATTGAAAACAATAGTTCTATCTCCATTACTGAAAATCCAGTGAAGCACTCCAAGACAAAGCATATTGATATAAGTATCATTTCATTAGAGATATTCATGAGAAAAATCTAATTAAGCTAATCAAAGTTGACTCAAATGAACAATATGCTGATTTATTCACCAAAGCTTTTGATTAACAAAGATTTAAGTATCTCATAATAGCTATTGGAATGATAAACATTGATTAGATTACCTTTTTTGAAAACCTTTTAATATGTAATGTCCTATGTCAATACAATTTAAGCCCTGTTACAAAAAGCTCTCTCTGAAATCTTCTAAGTATAAATTCCTTCCGAAGAGAAATTAACCCTCAGAAGTTATTTTCATATCTTTCGAAACAAAATTTCTCAAAGGATAATTTTCTTCTCGGAAGAGTTTTTGGTCTCGGAAGAAGCGATTGATCTCATATTAGATCTACTTCAAGGCTTACACACACTCTCCATTCGGAAAGCAATCCTGACCTTCGGAAGCAAAGTCTTTGCTTCTGAAGTAAGAGTTGCCTTAGGAAGACAAATTACCTTTGGAAATGTTTTATATTCGGAAGAGAGATTTTACTGTGTAACGGAAATCTCTTGGGCTCCACACTGTAAAAAGCAAAGATTTTGTTAATGATGTCGGATTATTTAACTGATTTTAACCTTATCACCACTGTCATTTCTTCCACTAAAACATCACATCACCTTATCCTAACCCCCATTACCGTCTTTCCACCCTCTTTTAAATAATCCCGACTATTCAATTTCATCTTCTTACCCAAATTTTTACTGCCCTAAAAATTTCCTTCACTCTCAATTCACCCTAGCTCAAACTCATCCAAAATTACCTTTCACAAATGGCACTCAACTCTCAACATAACCAAGTCACATTTCTGGATTCTTCAAGAGATGCTGACTTCTCTAAAATCATCTCCTTTCTCACCCAATCATCCTACTACACGACCTTAACTGTAAATCCCACTATTTATTCCAATCAAATGGCTGAATTTTGGGATAACAGTCGAGTTGAAACCCTAAATGGGGTTCGTGTGATTAGGTCTAGCATTTGTGGACAAGAGTTCGTAATTACTGAACAGCTCATCAGGGAGCATCTCGAGCGTCATGATGAAGGAGCTCCTATTGAATTTCCCAAAACAGATTTAGACAACACTTACATCCTTATGGGATATGGTGGAGACGTGAGCAGGTCGACAGTCTACAAATTCAACTTCTCCTACAACTGTAAGTTCCTCCTGCATGTTGTCCTTCACTGTGAACGAAATCCCATATGAACTAGGATGGGACGAAATCCCATATGAACTAGGATGCTTAGTTCATGAAATGGTGAGAGGCCTCCGCTTCAATTACTCAAGATGTGTGTTCACCAATATGATTGGGAATCTTCAAAGGGAAATATTCTTTATGTATCCCAGATTTATTCAACACATAATCAACTGTGAGTTGGAACAGAGTCAACTTGTCTATGCAGCTACTCTGCATGTCTCTCACATGAGGCCTACCATCTTCAAGACTTTGAAGAAGGTATCCACCAACTTCACTGGAAGGTATACCTCTTTACTTCCAAAAATGACTGAGCAAACAGCTCCTGGTGACATCCCTGTTCACCCCATAGCCAATGAACCCACACCAGCAACCACCTCCACTATGCCAAAACTGCCTTCTCATCCCATCACCATCACATACCAGAGACGTCCTAAACGAACCCTTGTTCAATCTACTCTGATTGAACAAGCCCCTCCTGTTCTATAAAAAAAGACTAGAGTGGAATGATGGGCTCCCACTCAGTCTGAGGTCTCACCATCTTTCTCATTTGACCTCAATATGGGTCCTAAGTCTCCTTAGTCTCAGACCCATGAGCCCCAAACCTTAGCCACAAGCCCTCAGAGTGAGTATTTACATTCTTCCGAGCAGCCAACAAGGGACAGCCCCACCAGAGGCTCATTGCCTATAGACATTGACTAAGGTCCCGGGTCAGTAGGTTTAACCTCCCTATCTTTTACTGACCTTCTCTTCAAAACTGATGAAGATATAACATCCCTCCATGGCAATGAAGTTGATCTACATCACCCTCTCCAAGATCAACAGAGCCCAGAGAGATCCCTTATCTCTAGCCCCCATCAGCTACCCATAACTGAGGTGAGTCCCATTAATGTGGAGGGGACTCATGCAGATTCAGCTGCCACTACAGAAGGTGCCTCAATGGACCTTATGGACAATGGTAACATCTCTTAGACTGAATCTGCGGCAGCCATGCCTTTTGATGACTCTGAAAGAGACATCATTAAGCAAGGGAAACCAGGGTGCCAAGAAACCACATCTGGTGGTGAGGTTGAGCATACTAGGTATGTTAGCTCATCTCCCCATGATTCTTCAAAAGAAGATGAGGGAAGCATGAAACTCCTCATTCAAGACCTTCTTTCTAAAGTCTCAAACCTTGAATTCTTGGTTAGGACTTTAGAGGAAAGGTCT
>BJCM01204336.1:0-10388 GCA_018326385.1 Flaveria bidentis | reverse complement strand
GTGGTGTATGTGACATATGGGCGGCCATACCACCTTTTACACCCACTTTTCAAACATTTTGTCCTTTTGGACACTTTTTACCCCTAGACTTGGGTTTTATTTCTTTTCCTTCTTTTCTTTCACTTTATTCATTCTTTCCTTGACTTTAAAATAACCGGGTGTTACAAGTCCACCCCCCTTTAATAGGTTTCGTCCCCGAAACCTGTTATTCCTCAAAGAATAGTTGGTAATGTCGTCTCATTTCTTTTGTAGTCTCCCACGTAGACTCAGATCCCTTCTTGTGCTTCCACTGTACATGCACAAGATGAACCACTTTATTTCTTAGCCTTTTCTCTTTTCGATCAATGATTGCCACTGGTTGCTCCACATAATTGAGCCGTTCATCTACTTCGATATCCTCCAGTGGAACAATCATGTCTTCATCAGCTAAGCACTTTCTGAGATGAGATACATGGAATGTCGGGTGAATTCCACTTAAATCTTCTGATAACTCCAGTCTATAGGCCACCTCTCCTACTCGAACAACGATTTGGAAAGGGCCTATGTATCTTCGGCTCAACTTGCCCCGCTTTAGGAAACGAATGATACCCTTCCACGGTGAGACCTTCAACATAACCCGGTCACCCACCTGGAACTCAATCGGTCTGCGTCGTTTATCGGCATACGACTTCTGTCTATCTTTGGCTGCCTGCATAAAGGCATTGATCTTCTCAAGCTTCTCAGTTGTAGCCTTGATTACCTCGATGCTCCCCAATTCCTTCTGACCAATATCACCCCAACAAACGGGTGTTCTGCATCTCCTACCATATAGCATCTCATATGATGGCATACCAATGTTGGCATGATAGTTGTTGTTGTATGAGAATTCAGCTAACGGTAAGTGGTCATCCCAACTTCCCCTAAAATCAATAACACATGCCCGAAGCATGTCCTCCAAGGTCTGAATGTTCCTTTCTGATTGACCATCAGTCTGGGGATGATAAGTAGTGCTAATATGTAACCTCGTTCCCATGGCATCGTGGAATTTCTTCCAGAATTTAGATGTAAACCGGGTGTCACGATGAGACACAATGGACAGCGGCACACCATGACGAGTTACAATCTCCTTAATGAACAGGTCAGCCATCCTCTCGGATGAATATGTCTTGCAAATCGGTAGGAAGTGAGCACTCTTCGTCAGACGGTCCACAATCACCCATATGGCATCGTACCCTTTTTGAGTACGTGGCAGCTTCGTAATGAAATCCATGGTGTTCTGCTCCAACTTCCAATATGGTATATCCAAAGGTTGGATCTTCCCATACGGCTTTTGATGCTCGGCCTTCACCTGTAAGCAAGTAAGGCACTTACTCACGTACTCCACCACATCGCGCTTCATACCCGACCGCCAATAATCTTTCTTCATATCTTGATACATTTTTGTGGCACTTGGATGAATGGAGTATCGAGTCTTGTGAGCTTCATCCATAATCTTCACCCGTAGATCCCCAAATCGAGGAATCCACACACGTCCAAATCGGGTTTTAACACCAAGTGTGTTTTCACCCAATTCCCCAACTAGACCTCTCATCCTTTCAGAGGTAAGATGATCTTCTTTTAGTGTCTCATCTTGAAAATCTTTGACTTGCTTCATTACATCAGAGGTCATGATCAGTTGGTATGCTTTCACCCGGATCGGCTCGGGCCTCTCTTTTCGGCTAAGGGCATCAGCCACCACATTGGCCTTGCCCGGATGGTAATGGATCTCACAATCATAATCCTTTATAAGTTTCAACCACCGTCTCTGCCTCATGTTCAGATCCTTCTGCTCGAAGAAGTACTTCAAGCTCTTGTGGTTAGTGAAAATGTTGCACTTCGTCCCGTACAAATAGTGCCTCCAAATCTTTAACGCAAAGACCATGGCTGCCAGCTCCAAGTCATGAGTAGGGTAGTTGACCTCATGAACCTTCAACTGTTGGGACGCATAGGCTATAACCTTTCCTCTATGCATTAACACGCACCCCAAACCTGAGTAGGAAGCATCAAAATAAACCACCAAATCTTCGCTCCAATCGGGTAATGACAGAACCGGAGCTTGAGTCAAGCTTGTCTTCAATTCCTCGAATGCCTTCTCTTGAGCTTGACCCCATACAAACTTCACGTCTTTTCGGGTCAACTTAGTTAGTGGAGAAGAGATATTAGAGAAGTCTTGAATGAATCTCCTGTAGTAACCCGCCAAACCCAAGAGACTGCGAATCTCGGATGGCATCTTTGGAGATTTCATTACATCACTGCCTCCACCTTAGCCGGGTCCACCATAATCCTATCGGGGTTTACCACGTGACCCAAGAACTGAACTTCACGTAACCAAAATGCGCACTTGAAGAAATTATGCATACAACTTGTCCCTCCTCAACGTCTCCAAAACCTCTCGAATTTGGCCGGCATGCTCCATCTCACTCTTCGAATAAATCAGGATATCATCAATAAACACAATCACTCATTTATCCAACATAGGTCGACACACACGGTTCATCAGTTGCATAAAAGCAGCTGGCGCGTTGGTCAAACCAAAAGACATGACAAGAAACTCGTAGTGACTGTAGCGCGTGCGAAAAGTTATTTTAGGAACATCCTGCTCTTTCACCTTCAGTTAATGATAGCCAGATCGAAGGTCTATTCTTGAGAACCAATTGGCACCTTGAAGCTAATCAAACAAATCATCGATTCTCGGTAAGGGGTATCGGTTCTTGATCGTCAACTTGTTCAACTCACGGTAGTCAATACACATCCTCATACTACCATCTTTCTTCTTCACGAACAGGACCGGAGCACCCCAATTTGAGAAACTCGGTCTGATGAACCCTTTATCCAGCAGCTCTTGCAACTGTTCCATCAACTTTTTCATCTCTGTCAGGGCCAACCAATACGGTGCCTTGGCGACAGGTTGAGCACCCGGTATCAGATCAATATGAAACTCAATCTCTCTGTCAGGTGGCACTCCTTGTAAGTCTCCTGGGAACACGTCCGGAAAGTCATACACAACCGGTACATCAGACAGTTGTGGTGTTGGCGTATCCACATCCTTTACATAAGCCAAATAGGCGCTACATCCACGCCTCATACACCTTCCCGCCATCACCATTGAGATTACCTTCGGGATCGTCGTGACCTGATCTCCATAAACAGTTACCGAACTACCGTCAGGCGCTAATAGCTGAATCATGTTCTTGCGACACACAATGTTCGCCTCGTAGTCTGCTAACCAATCCATCCCAAGCACCAAATCAAAACCACCTAAGGTCATAATGGAAGGTCTAACAGGAAACTTACGACCTTCTAGCTCCACATCACAGCCCTCTAGCATCTCAGAAATCCTGGTAGACTTACCTATGGCAGTTTCTACATCGAAGGGCGCATCAACACATCTACTACTAACAGGCAACTTAGCACAGAAAGCAACAGAAATAAAACTCTTACTAGCACCAGAATCAAATAGCACAGAAGCTAAAGTTTGGTTCACCAGAAACGTACCGGACACGACATCAGGGTCCGTTCTAGCATCCTCCTGTGTCATTGTGAATGCTCTGGTGCTCGCCCTTGGTCCTTCACCTCCAGTTTTCTTCACCCCAGAACCCTCAACTCTAGGCTTCTTACAATTCCTACTCATATGACCACTTCCCCATAGTTGAAACACTTCATACCTCCACAGTCTCTAGCCATATGACCAGGCTTCCCACACTTTAAACAAACATTCAACCCCCATCTACACTCGCCACCGTGCTCCTTCCCACACTTGCCACACATTTTCTACCCGGCACTAGATGTGACCACACGACGGTCGTCCACTCGAGCCTTCATGTTACTTGTCGAGGCACCACGCCGACCAAAGCTCTTTCCATTCCAGTTTCTATCAAATCCACCCTTTCGACTACCCTTACCCACCACCACCACAGTCCTCTCATCATACAATCTCCCTGCTAAATCCACCGCTGACCTAAACATGCTTGGTCGGGCGGTAATCATGTGCCTACGAATGTCCGTCGGCAAACCCTGACAATACCTCTTGATCTTTCGAGATAGAGGTGTCACCTGATCTGGCACCAGGCGTGCCATTTCATTGAACTTTGTGGTGTACTCTTGGTGTGTCATCGTTCCCGCCTCAAATTGCAAAAACTCCCTCTCAACCTTGTCCATTTCCCGGTGAGGACAAAACTCCTCAATCACCAACTTCTTCAGTTCGGACCATCTCATTCTTCCATTGGCCCTGCTGCCTTCAGCTTGGACAATATTGTCCCACCAGCATAGAGCTGAGTCCACAAAAGAGTGGGTAGCAAACTTAACTTTCTGGTCCTCTGGGCACTCGCTGATATCAAGTACAACATCCATTTCCCTCACCCACCGGTGAGCAGCGGCAACAGTGCCGCTTCCATCAAAAGTAGGGGGCTTGCATCTTATGAATACCTCGTACTTACAGCCTCGTACTGCCTCCTGCATAGGCTCTACTTCTTCCTCTTCTTCTTCATCATCAGATGGAACCGTCTCAGTCTCGGGCTGTCTTCTTTCGCCCGTAGGTCCACTCCTTTCCCTTCTCTCCCCCTCTCTAACTGCCTCCTTCATATGGTAGGATCGTCTGCATGACTTGATGAACTTCCTCCACAACCGCCTCCTTCACTGAGGCTCTTAGATTAGCACTCTCATCTCCGCCCTTCGGATGAGGGGTTTCTAGTTCTTCATGAACCACCTTTTCGGCCCTAGGCCTTCCTCTCGTAACCCGTGGTTCAACACCACGTCCACCACCATGCGAAGCTTTAGATGACCTACCACCGGCCATCCTAACACACACACGCTGAAAGATTCAAACACCAACACGGTCATTCAAGGAAACAGCTCTGTTTATGTCAAGTATAGTAAGTTCCTAATTACATTGGCCAGTTGTGATTAGCCACTTACTTTACTCTTCATACACCAAGCATTACCTATCCTGACTACATCAGTGTCTAATTCTACTAGCAACACATAAACCACATAACATGCGCACATAATACCGGTTAACTTTACAAAATTACCTGATGGCACGCAGCTACTCAGATTGGCATCCCTTCCCCTTTCCGTCCCATTCTCAGTTTAAGTTAAGGTTTATTTTGAAAATTTACCCATTTCACTTAAACTTTGGATCTGATACCAACTTGTAAGGCCCCGTTCCCGGGATGCTTACAACTGGTAATTCATCGCACATAAAACATATACTTTACATTTAATTATTCATAAAACATTGTAGCGGAAACATAAAAATAACTTTTCATATCATTACAAATGCTTTTGCAAGTTAATACAAGCGTTCAGTTCAAAACATCATTCGTTCGCATTACAATGCAAAAACATTAACAAAAGAATGCCATTCAACATGCCAAGTAGCTGCTCCATGCCATCCTTAGCAATGCTCACCTGCAAACTGGAAAATGCATAAAAGTCAGCGTTGTTGAGTGAGTTCTAGTTTTATAATTAAAACATACTTTTCTTTCATATTCATACTATACTTTACATTTTCTCGTGATCATACATCATACGTACACATAGATAATATCATTATTATCTTCATCATTCATTCGTTAACTTTCATTCGTTCATTCATTACTTCCAGTGACATGTACATTACCCCGAACATTGTGCACTAAGCAGGTAACTAGGCCTGAGGTCTTTCATAGACCTCGAACATTATGCACGAAGCTGACTCCAGTACCTAGGGCAAGTACATTCACCATTTATCTTTTCCCTTTCATTCCGGATCAATGTCATATGCTATACCCCGAACATTATGCACGAAGCGGGTAACTGGGCCTGAGGTCTTTCATAGACCTCAAACATTGTGCACGAAGCTGACTCCGGTACCTAGGGCAAGCGGCAAGGTTCCCATTCATATGGTCAATCACAAAATTGGACCCCAATGTGCATCCTTCGGGGTAGCTAACCCGCACCCCGTTGAGCTAACACCTACATAGGGTGTGCACCTCCATACATTTGCTTGCAAGCCTTCTTACATTCATTCGTTCATTAATGCATGCATTCATTCATCATGTTCCTCTTTCATTATCTTTCACTTTACGTTACATAATACTTTCGGTTCATTCATTAATCATAATACGTAAAGCCATGGAAAGATAAACATTCGTCATAACAAGGAACATACAGTCGTCACATCATACAAGGCAACATCGTACATACATAACATGCATAATCATGCAACATCATACATCAACATTATGCATATGCATCAATCACACATTACTACATGCCCATCTCAACATCTATGACCTCAAAGGTCAACTTACATAGCCCCCGGGAATCTCCTAGGTCAAAGCTAACATTACCCCTTTTTCTCCAAAACGTCAGATTTTTACAAAGTGTTCATCCGCATTGACCTTATTGCTCATCCGCATTTGATTTACTTCATTCGCATTAACTTACTCTATCCGCATTTGTCATCCGCATTTACCTAACTCATCCGCAATTCATATACTCAGTCATGTTCATCCGCATTGACTTCATCCGCATTGACTCACTTCATCCACATTGACTTACTCCATCCGCATTGACTTGCTTCATCCGCATTTCCATACTTAGTCAATTCTCATCCGCATTGACTTACTTTGCTCATCCGCATTTCCATACTTAGTCAATGCTCATCCGCATTGACCTCTTCCGCATTGACTTACTTTTCTCATTCGCATTTCCATACTTAGTCAATGCTCTTCCGCATTGACCTCATCCGCATTGACTTACTTTGCTCATCCGCATTGGCTTTTCAACACTTATGCAGATTCTAATACTTAACATATGAGCCTTAAACATCAGATTTCAATTCACCATTCATCATGTTCCAAGCTTACATCATACATTCTAAATCTTAGAAACATCATCATACATCAGCAAACATGAACATAATCACGCATCATAACATAACATCATCATATACACTTTCAAACATGCGAGTCCGAAACCCAGTTAATAAAAACACACATTCATGCAATTCAAGCCCCAAAATTAGTTAAAACAGGTAAAAGAGGGGTCCTAGAACTCACCTTTGCAACTCTTGAGTATGGCTTCTTCCAAACTCGTTTGCAAATAGAATTCAACCGCCTAGAAACCCAATAAAAATATACCCGAACACATATAATCACACATAGGCATAAACCCGAGGACCTAACCGGTTAAGAACACCATAAAAACATGAATTCTTACATTGAATTCGAATTTTCAAGTTCTTCCTTCAAAGCCGAGAATTGGCTGCTCCCAACTACTCTCTCTGAAAAACCCGAAGATCAGTGGTGTATGTGACATATGGGTGGCCATACCACCTTTTACACCCACTTTTCAAACATTTTGTCCTTTTGGACACTTTTTACCCCTAGACTTGGGTTTTACTTCTTTTCCTTCTTTTCATTCACTTTATTCATTCTTTTCTTGACTTTAAAATAAACGGGTGTTACAGTAATCATGACCTCATGAATATATTGTGATTTTGTTTAGGAGATTCCTAGACCAATCATACATACAGTTATTGTTAGAATTCATGCGTGCATTACAGGTGAGTTTCACGACCCCATTTTACTTATTTTCCTTTTGGGGGAGATTACATGCAAATTACTATTTTCTTGGACACATTTACTTGTTAATGATTTCGCATGTTATATAAGTTGTTTACTTACCGTATAAAGTCCCCTGTTATCGGACCGTTAGTTTATTTCCCAAAGCGAGGTAATCATGGATAGTACTATTGGGTTTGACTACCTCCACCTGGATTTATTACTCTAATCTTGACTTGAGGTCTTAATGGGTGCATTATTAGCTTGTTCACACTCATGCTTACGGTAGGCATGGGTAGGGGCAATTTGTTACAGTTATAGTCTAGCTTCGGTTGCAGTGCTTATATAATATTATAGTATTGTATGATCAACAATCAAATCATGGAAAGACTTGTGGTCCATTACACTGTTTACTATTACTTTAAAACCTGTGAACTCACCAACTTTATGTTGACATATTTTCATGCATGTTTTTCTCAGGTATTTAACATTTGCATCAAGTTAAGCTAGCTTGGTCCACGTCGCATTTAGGGCAATTCATTCTTTTTGGGACATTTATCGTTGTAATTGTCATGTTTTGAAAACAATTACATTAGCTCTACTACTTCCGCAATTCAACTCTGGAACAATTATGTATTTTTAAACTTTTTTGCATTGTATGTTTACTAAAACATTTATTGGTCGATCAATGACTATGGTCTCCATGACGTTCACGCCCCACGGGAAACCACCATGTTTGGGGGTGTGACATAACAACCCTCCATCGCCATGAAGTTGATCTACACCACCCTCTCCAAGAACAACAGAGCCTAGAGAGATCCTTTATTTCTAGCCCCCATCCGCAACCCACAACTGAGGTGAGTCCCATTGATATGGAGGGGACTCATGCAGATTCAACTGCCACTACAGAAGGTGCCTCAATGGACCTTATGAATAGTGGTAACATCTTTGAGACTGAATCTGCGGCAACCATGCCTTTTGATGACTCTGAAAGAGACATCATTAAGCAAGGGAAACCAGGGTGCCTAGAAACCACATCTGGTGGTAAGGCTAAGCATACTAGGTATGTTACCTTATCTCTCCATGATTCTTCAAAAGAAGATGAGGGAAGCATGAAACTCCTCATTCAAGACCTTCTTTCTAAAGTCTCAAACCTTGAATCCTTGGTTAGGACTTTAGAAGAATGGTCTGCCACTCAGCAACTTGAGATTGACAATCTCAAGGCTAAACTAGCTGAGAAAAAGATTGCAATCTATTAGGCATGTGCCTGTTTAGGTCTCCTTGACCTCTTCCTCCAGCTCATCTAGCTCTCAAGATGATGCTAGCAAAAAGGGGGAGAGTGTTCAGAGACAAATACTTGAGGACCCACAGAGACAAACTGCAATTCAACACTTTCAGCTCCATTCACAACTTTGTCTGAGCCATCCCAAGTTGTACTTCAAATCGACCAAAGGATGCTCAGAGATCTCTACAGACTCTTTTCCAACTTTCTATTGAGATCCTCAACTGATTAGCCAAGCCCTGATGCTGCCATGATGTATTTTGGAGCAGAAGAGCTTCAGAGGATATGTGCACCTTCTACCACTGTGGAAGAAGTTAGTCAACCTAAGGTCCAAATAGAACCTGAGATTTAATTCGAAGGGGAAATGAGGACTGATGGCCCAGCAACTGAAATAGTTGGGATAGAATCTGCACCTCCACAAACTTCCGAAGCAGAAGTTAAAGCCTCGGAAGAACAACCAAAATATTCCGAAGCTGAAATGGAACCTGCAGAAGGATTGTTTTCTTTGTTCGAGGAGCTAAGCATCACAGATGCAATCCTAGAACTTGCATCTGAGGTGAATAGTGAGGACTTTCTGGATCTACCTCTAGCCCAGACACCCTCTCTGCCTCTCTCACAATCTGAATCCACTCTCCAAGAACCACCAAAGTTAAACTCTTCAAAAGATAACAAAGGGAAGAAGAAGATGACTGCGGAAGAGCTTCAGGAAGAGGAGAAGATTAAAATATTAAAGAGAAAGGGAAGACTTTCAACTGGGAAGCTGTTGGCTGCCAGTACAAAAGCAGCTGCAGCCACCTAGGAGGCTGTCTACAACAAAAAGAGAGTAGAGATCATTGATCAGCTCATTCAGCTTGGAGGTGCCAATGAAGAAACACTCCTGCTACCATTAGAGGAGTTGGTGGAACTGGAAAAGGCAACCAAGCTGCAGAAGGAAGCAAAAAGGTTGGCCTTTGAGAAAGAGAAGGAAAAGAAACAGATGGAAGCTGACTTGCAGCTCATGAGGGAAAGGATAGATTTCCTAACCTCCAGAGGCTTCTCTCTTCAAGAACTATCTCCACACAACAATGAAACGATCCTTTGGCTCTTCAACAAAGAGCAGGATCAAATGGAGAAAGAAAGAAAGAGACTTGCAAGAGAAAAGTTGAAGGAAAAGACGAAGAAGGAAGAAGAAGCAAGGGGTTAACTGCAACCAAGAAGCTCAGTGAGAAAGCCTGGATGAAAGACTATCTCCAGGCTCATGGCTTCTCTAGAAGGCAGGTGGGTCCTATGTCAGAAAGGACACTCCAACGGATTGTCAGTGTGTTGATACACATGTCCCTAGTTCTAGTCTAGTGATCTTAAATGTAATAGACTTTCATCTTGGAACACATATGTAATGTTAAATCTATGAAATGAAAAACTCTTCTGTGAATGTTTGTTGATTGTTTAATGTTATATATATTGATATTATGTAATGATACACGCACATATGAACATTTTATATAGGCTTGCAGTTGTTAGACATGTTCTGAATCATTAAAGGTTCAAGAATGTGTTTAACT
>BJCM01204319.1:0-10338 GCA_018326385.1 Flaveria bidentis | reverse complement strand
TTGAAATTCTAAAACAGATCAATAACGATTGTTGATATGTTTGTCCACTTAAACCCATGCCCTATCTTTATCAACAAGCAGAAGATAATTTGTTAAGGTGCGATTAAATGCTTTAGAATGCTAGGACCCCACAATCATTTGGCAAAAAACCTCACCCAACCTCATGATTTCTTGAATTTTGTTCCCATCTTTATAGAGCAAGGCTTATGTATTAGTGTGCAAGTGATTATCAACAGAATGTTTCATTCTATGATGAATTCATCGTTTAGATGATTTGACACTACTTAAACCAAAATGGTGAGAGCTCCAGGTCTATACTCACGTATAACAAAGGAGATGACTATTTAATCATATGCTGATGAAAGCTCTAGGTCAGTACTATCGTACAACAAAGGAGATCATCACTCCAAGTCAGTACTGCCGTACAGTAGAGGAGATTAGCACAATCATAAGACACATAAGTACACCAATCATCGCTCAAAGATATGTCTTATATGATTTGTATCATGGTGGGTGAAAGATCAAGTCTCAATCCAATTTTTTTCGGGACTCAGTTTTCGTGCAGGCCAAAATGATTGCGTAAATCCAAACGTCCTTAGGAATATATTTTAATTTAAATCATTATGCTGCTGTCTACTTTATTCTTCAGGCTGAGTCTACCAAGCATATCATTAAAGCATCTATTTGTTTTTCTATTATTTGCAATTAAAAATAAGATGTAAATCAGATATCAACATCAGTTACTATCATTTCTCATTTTAAAAATGCAAGTCATACAAAAACAAGCATTTCAAGAACATATACAATCATTTCTCAATCATTTCAAATCAAGTTCCCAGTTCTCTTTTCATTTTTATTTACTTATACTCTCCCCCTAAATTTTTATTATTTGTGACTAAAGTCAATACAGATGAGTAAAGAGGAAATGCGGATGATCATTGACAAATGCGGATGAGTAAAAGTCAATACGGATGAGTAAAGAGGAAATACGGATGAGCATTAACAAATGCGGATGATTAAAAACTCAATGCTGATGAGTAAAGAGGAAATGCGGATGAGCATTGAAAAATGCGGATGAGTAAAAGTCAATGCGGATGAGAAAAGAGGAAATGCGGATGAGCATTGACAAATGTTGATAAGTAAAAGTCAATGCGGATGAGTAAATAGGAAATGCGGATGAGCATTGACAAATGCGGATGAGTAAAAGTTAATGCGGATGAACAAATGCGGATGAACAAATGCGGATGAATAAATGCGGATGAACAAAAGCTAATGCGGATGAACAAATGCGGATGAACAAAAGTTAATGCGGATGAACAAAAGTTAATGCGGATAAACAAATGCGGATGAACAAAAATTAATGCTGATGAACATGAATTAATGCGGATGAAAAAAAGTTAATGCGGATGAACAAAAAAGAAATGTGGATGAATGCCATGTGATTGAGGCTCATATGCATGAAAGTTATGCGACTGAAGGCTATGTGACTGAGAGTCCATACGCCTAAGTGATCATTCGTCCATAGTGTTCATACGCCTAAGTGTTCTCATGCTCTTGGAAGGCCATGCGACTGAATAGTGCTCATAAGCCCAAATAAGGCTCATGCACCCGAAAGGACTAAGTTTATTCTCTGATTTTCATGGGAAAGTGCAGATGTAGGTTTGACTTGGGAGGTTCCCGGGGCTATGTAAGTTGACTTTTTGAAGTCATAGATAACATGATAGGCATGTATGATAGATGTGTAATTGATGATGTGAGATTGATGATGTTATGTTTATGTATGATTGCATGTTATGTTCTATTATGTTCCCTATTACGTGTGATGATGTCACTTTACGTGGTTTGATATTGTTAATGAATGTAAATTATTATCTTAACGTAGTGAAAGATTTAAGACAATGAAAGTGGAATATAATGAATGAATGAATGAAAAGCCTTGCAAGCAACTGAAGGAAGGTTCACTACTCATTGAGAGTTGTTACCTTGTGTGTGTTTACATCATGCAATTTTGGCTTACTCATAAGGGTTCATACACACAGTAAGAGTTTAGTCTTGGTGACTGCTCCAATAACTTGCGATTTCCTAATTATTGTGTGTCATACATCGTTCAATCTTGGCTAACCCATAAGTGTTAACACACGTAGGGGGAGTCTGTCCTAGTGACCACTCCATACATGTGATATGTGCGATACGTGCGTTATGTGCGATACATGTGATACGTGCGATATGTGCGATACGTGTGACATGTGCGATATGTGCTAGATGTGCAAATGTACCAAACAAACGATAATGAAGATAATATATATTACCTTGATGTATGTGCGATTTGTGATCACATGTCATAGTAGTGAAAATGTTTTAACGAATGGAAGGTAATGCAATGTTTTTATAAAACTAGAACTATCTAGGCAACACTGACTTTGTATGCATTTTCCAGTTGGCAGGTGAGCATCGCTGAGGATGGTGTGGGGCAGCTACTTGGCATTTTGGATGGCACTCTTTTGTTTAATCTTTCTGCATTGTAATGCGAACAAATAAAATTGTGTAACGAATGTTGTATTATTTCGCAAAAACATTTTTTGTGAAAATGTTGTTTTTAATGCTTCCGCTACAACGTTTATTTCAAGTTAATATAATTGTATGTTTTATGAGCGATGATTAGCTAGCTGTAAGTGTTGGAGTTGTTCAAGATAGTCTATATTTTCAACACAATCAAAGTCAACAAAAGTCAACATCACGGTCAAAGTCAATAAAAGTCAAACCTGACATGTTCGAGACGAAGAACCGAGACAAGACATTGAAGATTTAGATGACTAGGAGTTATATTGTAATAAATATATTTTGTGTGAACAAAATATATTTTATCTTGTTTTAGTCATTTTTATGCTTAATATGTAATTTTGTATTAATTAGCCTAAGTATAGGGGGTTAAGTGCAATTAGTGAATATTAGTCTAGACTATAAATAGGTTAATTGTCATTAGTGTTGGATAATGGTTGAATGAGCAATAGATTGAGGGATTACTTGTAAACATATTTTGCAATCTAATTGAAGGTCAAAGGGGTTTTAATTGTGATTATCATATTTTGATCTATAATCTTCATGATTTGATTAAAGTGTGATTATCCTGGATTAACAGTAAGCGTTCCGGGAATGGGGCCTTACAAGTTGGTATCAGAGCTAAAGTTTAAGTGAAATGGGTAACATTTTAAAATAAATCTTAACTTAAACTGAAAATGGGACGGAAGGGGAAGGGATGCCAATCTGAGTAGCTACGTGCCATCAGGTATTTTCTTAATGTTAACCGGTATTACGTGCGCATGTTATGTGGCTATGTGTTGCTGGTAGATTTAGAAGTTGATGAAGTCAGGATAGGTAACTCTTGGGGTATGAAGAGTAAAGTAAGTAGCTAAACAAAACTAGCCACTGTAATTAGAGACTTACTATACTTGACATAAACTAAGATGTTCCTTTGCATGACCGTATTCGTGTTTGAATCTTTCAGTGTGTGTGTTAGAGGATGGCTGGTGGAAAATCATCTAAAGCTTCACGTGGTGGAGGTCGTGGTGCTAAACCACGGGCTACGAGAGGAAGGCCTAGAGCCGAAAAGCTGGTTCATGAAGAACCCGAGACCCCTTATCCAGAGGGAGGTTATGAAAGCGCCAATTTGAGAGCCTCAGTAAAGGAGGCTGTTGTGGATGAAGTTCATCAGGTCATGCAGACGATCCTACCGTCTGTAGTAACTGAAGTAATAAAGGTTGTAAGGGATGAAGAAAGAAAAGAGAGGAACAGGTCCTCGGGAGAACGGGAGCGACCAGAGCCAGAAAAGGTTATCTCCGATGATGAAAGGGAGGAAGAAGAGAAGCCTTTGTAGGAGACAACACAAGGCTGTAACTACAAGGCATTTCAACGGTGTAAGCCCCTTACTTTTGATGGTAATGGCACTGCTGCTGCTGCTCACCAATGGGTGAGAGAGATGGAAGCTATTATGAATATTAGCGAATGCCGAGAGGACCAAAATGTGAAGTTTACTGCCCACTCGTTGATGGACTCGGCTCTGTGTTGGTGGGACAATATTGTCCAAGTTGTGGTTAACTGGGCAATCGGAAGAATGAGATGGCCGGAGTTGAAGAGGCTAGTGATTGAGGAGTTTTGTCCTCACCGTTAGATGGATGAAGTTGAGAGGGAGTTCCTGCAGCTGGAGGTGGGAATGATGACACATCAACAATACACTACCAATTTCAATGAAATGGCACCGCTGGTGCCTGATAAGGTGACACCTCAATCACGAAAGATCAAGAGGTATATTCAGGGCTTCCCAGCGGACATCCGTAGGCACATGATCGCCTCTCGGCTGAGCATGTTTAGGTCCGCAGTTGATTTGGCAGGGAGGTTGTATGATGAGAGAATGGTGGTGGTGGCTGAAGGTAGCAAGAAAGGGGGTGGTGATCGGAATTGGAGTGTGAAAAGGTTTGATCGAGGTGGTGTCCCGATGAGTAATAATACGACAAGGGTAGATGACCACCGTGTAGTTACACCTGGTGCGGGGTCGAAGAGGTGGGTAAATGCGGGAAGGAGCATTCAATGAGAATGCAAATGGGGGTCAAACATCTGCATCATGTGCGGGAAGCCTGGGCATATAGTGAGGGAATGCGGGGTTGTAAGGTGTTACAACTGTGGAGAGAATGGCCACCTGAGTAGACACTGTAAGAAGCCGAGGGCTAAGGGTTCGGGGCTGAAAAAGACCGGAGGAGAAGGACATAGGGCGAGCGCCAAAGCATTTACGATGACACAGGAGGAGGCTAGAACGGACCCCGAGGTTGTGTCATGCATGTTTTTAGTAAACCAAAATTTAGTCTCTGTGTTAGTTGATTGTGGTGCTAGTAAAAGTTTTATTTCTTCTGCTTTCTATGCTAAACTGCCTATTAGTAGTAGGAGTGTAGATGCACCCTTTGATGTAGAAACTACCATAGGTAAGTCTATCAGGATTCTTGAGATGATAGATGGCTATAACATTGAATTAGAAGGTCATAAGTTTCCTGTTATACCATTCATGATGACTTTAGGCAGGTTTGACGTAGTCCTAGGAATGGATTGGTTGGCGGACTACGAGGCGAACATTGTGTGTCGCAAGAATATGATTCAATTGACAGCGCCTGACGGGAATACGGTGATGATTTGTGGTGATCAAGTCACGATGATTCCGAAGGTGATTTCAATGGCGGTGGCGGGAAAGTGCATGAGGCGTGGATGTAGTGCCTACTTGGCCTATGTGAAGGATGTGGATACGCCAACAACACAACTGACCGATGTACCTGTGGTGTGTGACTTTCCAGACGTGTTTCCCGAAGACTTACCAGTAGTGCCACCTGGCCGCAAGATCGAGTTCCAGATTTACTTGATACTAGGTCCCCAACCCATTGCTAAGGCACCGTATCGATTGGCTCCGACCGAGATGAAATAGTGGATGGAGCAATAGCAGGAGTTGCTTGATAACAGGTTCACTAGACCGAGTATCTCTCCTTGGGGTGCTCCGATTCTGTTCATTAAAAAGAAAGACGGTAGCATGAGAATGTGTGTAGACTACCGTGAGCTGAACAAGTTGACGGTGAAGAATCGGTACCCGTTACCCAGAATTGATGATCCTTTTGTTCAGCTTCAAGGTGTCAGTTGGTTCTTGAGAATAGATATTCGATTTGGCTACCATCAACTAAAGGTTAAGGAGCAAGATATTCCTAAAATAGCTTTTCGAACACGTTATGGACACTACGTGCTTGTCGTTATGTCTTTTGGTTTGACCAATGCACCAGCTTCTTTTATGGACCTAATGAATCGAGTGTGTCGACCGATGTTGGATAAATCAGCGATTGTTTTTACCGATGTATCTTGATTTATTCCAAGAGTGAGGATGAGCATGCTAGTCACATTCGAGAGGTGTTGGAGATGTTGAGAAGGGAGGGGTTGTATGCAAAAGTCTTCAAGTGCGCATTCTGGTTACACGTGGTTAAGTTTTTGGGTCATGTAGTGAATCCCGGTGGGATTATGGTGGACCCGACAAAGGTGGAAGTGAAGATTTGGTGGTTGATTCTGATGCTTCCTATTCGGGGATGGGACGTTTGTTGATGTAGAGAGGAAAGGTTATAGCCTATGCATCCCGATAGTTGAAATTCATGAGGTCAATTATCCCACTCCTAACTTGGAGCTAGCAGTCGTGGTCTTTGTATTAAAGATATGGAGGCACTATCTATACGGGCTGAAGTTCACCATATTCAGCTGAGATACATAGAGCCTTTCTGAATTATTGCTCGAGCGGGAGAGGTGGCTTATAGATTGGAGTTACAAGATGAGTTAAGTGGAATTTATCCAACATTCCATGTATCTCATCTGAGAAAGTGTTTAGCAGATGAGGATATGATAGTACCATTGGAGGGTATCGAGGTAGATGAACGACTCAATTATGTGGAGCAACTAGTGATGATCATTGATCGTAAAGAGAAGACGTTAAGGAATAAAGTGGTTCCTCTAGTGCGTGTAGTCACACCCCCGCTAAGAGCGGAAACACGGGGATGTAATGAGACGGGATTGTCATAACACATGGTAAGCGATAGAGTTGCAATATAATAAATGATGACAAGCGTGTCATGACGACACCCGACAACAAAGGGACTTGTGTCATGTTTAGTCAATATTCACGACAACATAGCCATAAGCATAAACATCTTAAATGATTCACATAAACAAAGATGATAACATTGTAATGTATTTCCCACAACTCGGGAACAAGTATCAAAAGAATAATGTTGTTTAAAACAGACTACAACAAATGTTTTCAAAATGTATGTTTATTCCCAAAATGCATCCTAGGGTCTCCACTAAGGCAGCACACCTTGATCTTAAAATAGCATTGTCACCTGAAAAGATATGCTCAAAATGGTCAACAAAATTGTTGGTGAGCTCGTAGGTTTAAATTGTAAATAAGTAATTGATGTTGTATAATGTTTGTTGCGGAATACCGTGAATATAGTTATAAGTAAGCAAAATCACATGACATGAGCTTTACAACCAAACCTAAAGACGTACACAAAGAATCTTGTCAGAATATATTCACCCAAGGCCCGTTCCTGGCGACTGTTGGTACTAACTAGTATACCAACAAACGAGGGTGGGGGTGTCAACCCAGTAGTACTACCAATACCTATCCGTCGGTTCCACACTGGAATTAAATGGTTGTAAGAAAGAACCACAGAGTAGACTCAAGCATGTATGAGATAAGTACTCCCAAAACAGTAGCACGTTGATTCCAAGTATGTAAATTGTATGTATGTTGCACAACATAAAAAGTTGGTGAGCATACTTTTCCCCCAAGTTTGTAAATGATTTAAAGTCGTATAAGCATAAAAAAGGGCCACAAAACTCACTTGTTAAGTGGTAAGTATGGATGATCAAAGTTCCCAACATTTGTATGTAATGAGCAGTCAAACACCTACTAACAGTTATTCTTAAGCATTAATGACATGTATAAAGAATATAGTAACGTTTGGCCGGTTCGGGTTGCATCAGGTCGGTCGTGGGTAACAGACACAAACGGACACACGTGTTAGATCTTATGTAGATCCAAGTACTAGAAGTAGTCATCATTGCCGATGATATTTGTGTGATTCCATTGTTATAAGAGAAAATACTTGTTAAATATTTGTAGTCCCAAATGGGTTGTTGATAATTGTAAAATGTTAGGTTGATTTAATTTGGGATAGTATCTGCATGTTGATAGAGTTGACTTTAATCTTTGTGGTCAAGCAATGACACTGTGTTAATGTTAGCTCAACATCACACATCAATCAGAAGGGATTCACACACACAACAACTTCAATCGCATAACAGACCAGACACACAACTCAACACTCCATTCGCATGAATCAACCCTCATTCGTACGAATCTGCATCATTCATACGTTTGAGCCTTCATTTGCATGACTGGCATTCATTCGTACCATACAACACCCAGTCGCATGACTTAACCTCCATACGCACGAATCAACCTTCATTCGTGTGAATCAGCTTCATTAGTACGACTGAACCTTCATTCATACGATTGGCCTTCAGTCATGCGATACACGCACAGTCGCATACATTCATTCGGTCGTATCACTCATCCGCATTGACTCAATCGCACACAACATTCATCCGCAATTACTCAATCACACACATTCATTCGATCGCACGACTCAGTCGCATGACATCCCCAGTCGCACAACTCAGTTGCCCGAATGACACAGTTGCATGACTCAGTCGCACGACCCACCCAGTCGTACGACTCAGTCGCATGACAGACCCTGTCTCCTGAACTGTAGGTTCGCGACTGCTGAAGTGTAGTGCAGCCTTCGGCTGCCCCGAAAATAAGTTTTACACAACAAGGACTTCCAGAAACACATTACAAACACACAAAAACAAGAAGCACACGCAGAAAGATATCACACGCACCCACACGACCTCTTGTGTTCGGGTTGAACCTAAACACTTGAAACCCTAGAAATGGACATCAGTAAAATGAGCAGGAAAGGGACAACCAAGGTCGTCTACCTGCAAGGAGGGAGTAGACTAGGTTGTAGATGAAGTCTAGACGACGAAAACGAGACGAAACGGGGCGGTTTTGGTGAAAAGATGAAGAAGATGTGAAGTGAAGAAGAAGAAGGTGGAGATGAAGAAGATGAAGAATGAAGAATGGCTGGGAATGGGGTTTTTATACCCATCCCAAGTTTCCAAAATGTCAATTCTAGTCCCTGCACTTAGCCCCCGAGTTCCTAAAGTTTGTTTCGGTTGAAAACGACTTAATTAGGCTAATTATATTTTATAATAAAGATGTAATTAATGTTATTGGTATCTTAAAAATGGTTTTATTACTGAAAATAATATTATATAAAACGATATCTTTAGTGATAATAGTGATGAAATTTGTAAAAGTTTTAAGCATAGCACATGTTCATGAACAAAGCACTAGCACAAAGATGATATAACAAGTATGATATCCACACAAGGAGTTAATAGAGATGAGGAATGAATAGTCAAAGAAAAGTTAATGGATAATTACATTAATTGACGGACCTTAAGGTGACGGAAGTCACAATATCCCCCAGTTGAGAGAATTTCGTCCCGAAATTCAGCTGAAGTTAGGTCCAAGATTGTCATCCTTGAATAGATGTGGATATTTAAGTTTCATCTGATCTTCCCGTTCCCATGTAAACTCTTGCCCTCGTTTTGAATTCCATCTCATGCGTACAATTGGTATTCTACTGCGTTTCAATTGTTTGACCTTTCGATCTATGATCTCGATGGGTTCCTCCACAAAATGAAGCTTTTCGTCAATTTTGATGTCCTCAATTAGTACGTGAAGTGATTCATCAGCCAAACACTTCTTGAGGTTCGACACATGGAAAGTATCATGCACACCGTTGAGTTCTTGTGGAAACCTTAATCGATAAGCCACTGGACCAATTCTTTCTGTAATCTTGAATGGTCCAACGTACCTTGGGGCTAACTTCCCTTTCTTTCCAAACCGAACAATTACTTTCCAAGGAGAGACTTTGAGTAAAACTTGATCTCCGACTTTGAATTCTAGAAGCTTCCGACGGTTGTCGGCATAGATCTTTTGGTGATCTCTGGCTGCTTTTAGTCTATCTTTGATTTGGAAAATCTTGTTGGTTGTTTCTTGAATGATCTCTAGGCCTATTAACTGACTTTCACCAATCTCGGCCCAACAAACATGAGATCTGCATTTCCTTCCATACAACGCTTCGAAGAGAGCACATCCAATGCTGGTATGGTAGCTGTTGTTGTAAGAGAACTCAATCAACGGTAGATGAGTGTCCCAACTACCACCAAAGTGGATTACACACGCTCTCAACATGTCTTCTAGCATTTGTATAGTTCGTTCACTTTGGCCATCTGTCTGGGTGTGATAGGCGGTACTCATGTCTAATCGAGTGCCCATCGCTTTTTGTAGTGTCTACCAAAATCGTGAAGTAAATCGGCTATCACGGTCGGATATGATTGACACCGGAACTTCGTGTCATGTAACGACCTCTTTGGTGTAAAATCTCGCCAATTTATCCATTTTGTAGTCTTCTCGGATCAGCAAGAAATGTGCTGACTTCGTCATTCGATCCACAACGACCCATATTGAGTCATGCCCGCTGCTTGTTCTAGGGCGTTTGGTAATAAAATCCATTGCTATGTTCTCCCATTTCCATTCGGGAATCTGAGGTTGCTGTAATAATCCCGATGGTTTCTGATGTTCAGATTTAACTTTCGAGCATGTCAAGCATCTGCTAACATACGTTG
>BJCM01204315.1:0-12665 GCA_018326385.1 Flaveria bidentis | reverse complement strand
TAACCTTCGGAAGACACTGCTATGAACTAGTGGACACAAGTATGGTCTCTGACACTCCGCTGCAGACTTTTGATACAACATGGCCTCTTCCTAAAGAGCCATGCAGTTGACCATACTTTATTCCACTATTCACCTTTTTATGATAGTACATGTTACCAACTTTAGTTGGTGACAAAAGGTAAGTCAGGGACATGTCCTGACTACCATATCTCAGATAAGACTTTATCTGAGATACCTTAAACTATATTCTTGTAGTATAGGCTTTAGCTAAGGGATCCTAGCTAGTATCAAAGTATATCCGGTTGTAAGTAGTATTATACATAGGTTATCTTTGTAACTCATTGGGACAACTGCTTGTAAGAGTCTTGTATTATTGAGTTGAGAAGCAATATATAAAAGTACCTTGAAAATTACTTTCTGTGTTCTATATTACTTTATATATTGTGATTAACTCTTACGGATTCTTTCTATACCCGAGTGTTGTTCTAGGTGAGTTTGAGAGAAAACATTGTGTTTAGTGACAAACATCAAACCTGCATTAGTTCTAAGGAAGAAAACCCAAGTGAATTTTGTAAAGTCATCTGTGATCACCAAACAGTAAGAGGTCTCTCCTAGACTCATTACACTGGTAGGGCCAAAGAGATCCATTGTAACAAGTGTAGGGGAGTAGTGATGGGGTTCCTTTTCTTAGGCTTGTGAGATATCTTGTGTTGCTTCCTTTTCAAGCATGCAACACAATGGTCATCACTTGTAAACTCTTTCTTTGGCATTCCAGTTACCAAATCATTCTTAATAAGTTTATTCATATTCTTAAAGTTTACATGGCACATTCTTTTATGCCATAGGAAAGACTCATCACTATTTGCTTTAAACATAATACATGAAACTTCTCCGAAGGGAGATGTTTCTTGCAAATCCATCTTGTACATGTTCCCTTTCCTGGGGGCTCTAAGCAGAATATGCTCATGAGGAATGACCATCCCGGGCTTGAGAACAATGCACTCATGCGTAGTAAAGAGCATGTTATGACTTTGATCACAAAATTAGGATACACTCAGAAGATTGTACCAAAGCTCCTTGACAAAGTTTACCATTTCAATGCTGAGCTTACCATTTATGACCTTGCCCCTTCCAGAAATGTAACCACCTTCATCTCTTCTAAAAGCAACTGTCCCTCCATCAATCCTTTCAAAGTTCTAGAGTAGTGACCTATTGCCTGTCATGTGCCTGGAACATCCACTGTCAATGATCCAGACATTTTTGTTTGTCTTGAGTTGTCCCTGCACAAAGAAAATGATTAGTTACATTTGGAAACCCAAGCCTTACTTGTCTTGGGCTAACTAATTGAAACAGAAGGTAATGCAATAGTAATAGATCCTATGGTTGTGCTAAGAGAATCTTGAGCTGTTGTTAATGGAAAATTTTCAGTCACTTGATCTTTCTTAGACTTCCACACCACCTTTGGAGTCTTGGACTTGACCTTCAATACTTCGGAAGCTTTTGATACTTTGGAAGTATTGATGAATGAACCTTCTTAAGATATTTGCAGACACTGCAGCAGATTTCAGTGCTTCAGAAGTATTCCTTTCTTCCGAGACCAACTTTTCTTCCGAAGGCAATTTTCCACTTGCCTTCTTCTTAGATTTGGAGCTTCCGAAGGAAACAGATTTCCTTCCAAAGCTTGAATCTTCTTAGAACTCTTGGAAGTCCTTGGTTTAATCATGTGAAGAGTACCCTTGGGATTATATGGACAATCCGTAGCAAGATGAGCAGTACTCTCACACATAACATATTCCATTTTCTTCTTCTCAAGAGCCTTTTGCTAGGAATAAGACTGACTTTGGTCACATCACTTCTCCACCCTCATCTTTGCAGATGCTGAAACAGTCCTTTTGGGCTGGGAACTGTTATTGGAATTTGATGGTCCTGGCTGTGCAGCTGTGGTATACAGCAAATCAATCTTCTTCTTGGTACTGAGATGATTTGAACAAGAACCAGAACTCTTAGCAGAAGAGTTTATGTTGATGTCTTCAATCTTTACTACTTCAAATCCTGCAGAGATAAAAACTTGCTTCTGCTTGGAGTCAAAAGTAGCCTTGATCTCTTGACCCTTCCTTGCTTTCCTTTTGCTCTTCCTAATCAAGTTCTTTCTCATTGACTTGGTCATCACAATCTTCTTCTTCTCCTCAGAAGGATAGTGGCCCTTCTTAGAATCCTCTTCTTCACTCTTTTCAGAGGAATTCTTCACTATCACTCCTTCATCCTCTTCACTCAAAGGATCTATGAGAGGAAGCTCATCTTCACAAGTTCCATACCTAGGTGATCTTACTGTAAAGATTGTGTGTAGAGGGGCTATCTCATTTGATCCTAGTCCCTGTTTGTTTTGATAGCACACCTTGTTGTGTAGGGATGAGGATATCATGTTCCTGAAGGTATCTTCTTCAAGAACACATTTGTCTGCACTGGCTTTGCTGATCACATGCTGAACCTAGCACTCAGTCAGCTTTGTTATGAGATCCCTAATTTGAGTCCTAAAATATGTATGCTCATGTTTTAGAACTAAAATAATTTTCTCTAAGTCCTTTATCTTCAGTTTGTAATCATTTTCAGACTTTCTAAAATTAGCTTTTAAAATGTTTAAGGACTCAAGATCAGATCTCATTTCCAAGTTATAGGACCTATATTTGTTAACTATAGCAATGCATTTAGGGATACAGAGATGTTCCAATACCTTGGCTTCATCATGATCTACCATCAGTGCTTGGTTTGGAGAAGCATCTTCCACCTAAAAGCTCCGGTCAAAGCCTGCTTCTTCAACAGCAACAACTACCTGCTACTTTGGCTTATCATTCTGGGGAGCTTTGTCAGTGTAGTTAGATCTGGACTGTGTTTGGCCACCATTTGTTCTAGGTTCCTTACACTCCATGGCAAAGTGGCCCATCAAGTTACAGTTGTAATGCTTGACTTTGCCTTTGTCCAGGCCAAACTTTCCACTGGTTGCATTGCTTGGAAACTTCCTTCCCGACCGCTTGTAGAACTTCTTGGCTCTGTGAGTGAGAAGATCCATCTGCTGGACTATCTCCATGTACTCCAGATCATCTGGATGAATACAGTACAGGTCTTCAAGGGTGAAAAGAAAGTTGCCACAACTTTCATCAGAAGACACAAAGGCTTGAGAAGAACTTGTCTCTTGGATTGGGCTTCCTTGGGTGTAGTTCTCCCTTGGTGTCTCTAGGAAGGTGATGAAAGGTGTAGATACATGTGTACCTAATTTAGGAGCTGAATGTAAAATGTGTTTCATGTCTTATGTATATGTAATTGAATGGGTATGAATGAAATGAGATGTGTTGTTGATGCTTATATTAGTATTTCATTATTTATTGTGTGATAACACATATTGAAATAACTATATAGGTTTGTGGTTTTTACATAGTTCTTAGTCAATAATGGTTGAGAAACGTGTTTAAACTTAATCATGTGAGGTTCTCATGCGAATGGACAATGCTAATCGACCATACGCATGAATACTTCATGCTAATGGACTAGTCACACGACTGAACCAGGAGACTGGATCAGTCGCATGATTGTGACATAAGATTGACTCAGTTGCACGACTGGACCTTCACTCGTGCGGATGGATCAACCGCATGCTTCATTCACATGATGGAACCATGCGAATGGTTCAGTCCTACGAATGGAAAACCCTAACATATAATTACCGGTTAATTCGTGGAAAAACGGGACAATTCGAATACCAATGCACATAATCGTACCCTAGCCGTCAAGAGACTCAAGAACACTTGTTCAAAGTTCATAGATCATATTTAATCATCCTGCAATCATTCTTAATGTTTTGATTATTTATTAGATTGATTGTACTTGCGTTCTCACTGATTGGATCGTCAATCAAATAGGATTCCGCACTATTTGGTTTGGTATACACGTAAATCAGTTAGTACTCCATACCTAAACGGTCCTAACATGTGGTATCAGAGTGTTGGCTCTTGATTTGCGTGTGATTCAATCGATTTTGATATAAAAATCTCATTTTTCACTAAAAAACTCAATCTTTTTGTGTCCAACAGTGTTTTCGACGTCTCCAGGTCAAAAAGTTAACGTTTTTCGGGATACGGAAAATAGGGTTCGTGAGAAATTCGTGTTTTTGCGTCAAAGTGTTCAAAACCTTCGTTTCTGTAAAAACAGCAGCCTTCAGTCGTACGATTGACTCAATCGCACGACTGAATCCATTCGCACCTCCCATACACACGATTGAACTCAGTCGCCCTATTCATTCGTACGACTGACCAGCTTCATTCGCATAGACTCTAACTGCACTCTCCTTACGTACGACTGAATCCAATCGCACGATTGAATTCATCCGCACTCTTCATTCGCACAATTGACTCATTCACATAAGTTCAATCATACGAGTGGTCCATTCGCACAAGTGAAGTACTTGATCTCAAAAGTTTAAAGTTAACGAGATGGAAGAACAATACTCAGCGTTCACTGTAGGTAGAGACACACGGATCCAGAACCTCTTACTTCTAGAGAATGAGACTGGGAATCATAATAAACTACCTAAGCTTATAACGTTAGACGATTACCCACAGTGGAAGCAACGTTTCGAGATCTACCTCAATGGAGTTGATCCCAACCTTTGGGAATCAATTGAAATAGGATATGACATGTTGGTTGGTGCAGATGGGGTAAAATTGACATTAGGGGGATGACTGACAGCCAGAAGGCTAAATATAATGCAGAGAAGAAGGTTTATGCCCTGTTAACTCAGTCTATTCCAAAGGATATATTCCATCAATTTTCTAAGAATAAATAGGCAAAGAAACTTTGGATAGCCTTGGAAAAACACTATGACGAAAATGATTCGTTAAAAGCTCTAAAGGCAAAAGCTTTAGAGAAGGAGTTTGACAACTTCTCTTCAATGGGTAAAGAAAGTCTAGATGATGTAATTGACAGGTTCTATCATCTCATAAGTGAGCTGCATATTGATGGAGTTACAACGTCGATGGAAGAAAAGGTATCCAGGTTGGCAAATGGCATACCAGAAAAATGGGATTCGTTTGTATCTAATTTGAGACAAAAAAGTATATTGGGAAAATTAGAAATAAACGACTTCATCCTGAAATTGAGAGAGGAGGAACTCAGGATGATATATAGGTTGCAAAAAGGAATATATGACCAAAATCCTTCACTTTACAACGCCTCCTCCATAACAGCTAGTTCAGGAGCACCCCTTCAGACTGCATTGGTTTCAAGTTCAACTACTCCTTCACCTACCATAGTTTCAGGGTCTGACACATCTGGGTCATCAAGTACCCATTATATTGCACCTGAGGCTAATGCTACGAAGTTAAAGACCGAGAACCTCGGGAATATCACTATAGAGGTGGCTAAAGAAGAAATGGATCTCTTGGAAGTTGTTGTTCACTCGTATGACGGGTTGCTTGCAAGAAAGATCGGTAACTACCATCTAGCAGACAAAGATTATGAACAGGTAGACGAGAACGAGCTTGAAAGAATGGACATAATGTGGGCGTTGGCAAGTGCTGTGCAGAGAGCTAAAATTTTTGTTAAGAAGACGGGACAGAACTTGATAGCCACTAAAGACACTACTTTTGGTTTCGTAAGTCCAAAGTTACCTGTTTCAACTGCGGAGAGAAGGGGCACTTTAAACGTGAGTGTGCAAAGCCCAAGAAGACAGGTAACGGCAACCCGTTCTCGATTTTTAACCGTTAGGACAAACCAACAGGTGGAGCTACCTCGTCTAGTACAGAGACAAAGGCCTTGACTGCTCAAGGTGACGAAGGACAAGATTGGACCTTCAAATTTGTCCCTCTTGGAGAATCTAACATTGAAAATGTCGAGGTATTGGATGATGATACTGAAAGTGAAGATGATATCGCAGTCGAACTAGCAATGTCAGAAACTAAAGATACTGTGAAAACAACATGTTCGGAATCTCCAGCAGCTGAAGAGTCAACCTCTGCACTAATGGAGGATGCAACTGAGTCTTCACAGGTAAGTACTAAAGACCAACTGTTTGACAATCATGCTTGTTATGAATGTAATAAATTTAGAGAAAGCATAGATTTGAAATTTGCTAGGTTATTAGATCACAACAATAGCTTAGTAAAGGACTTGCAACTGTGCACAAAAGCAAATCCCATTTTAAAACTAAATGAGCACAGTTACAAAGAGAAAATAGAACTGTTAAATAAACAACTAAAGGAAACCGAAGTTGTGGCTTTCAACCAAGCAAATGAAATTAAGTTCTACTTAAACTCCCTTGAAGAAACTAAAAAGGAAAAAGCAGTTTTAGAAGTCGAAGTAAATTCATTATAACAAATACTACACAGTTGGACTAGTTCTTCTCACATAGTTAAAAACTTAGTGAAAGAACGTAATAACGGGGAGGGTTTAGGTTACAAAGTGGTTCCACCACCACATAAGATCTTATTAAATACTAAATGTCAATCAGTTAATAACAATCTGATTAAGGATCATGTGGTAACCACTCCTTTAGTTAGTGATCTAGATTCCACGAGTCAAACGGTGGAATCTGTCACTAAACTGAAGGAGGACACTTTGAAATCTAAGGGTAAAATGCCGATTGTGAATTTGGACGAACAGTTCAAAAAGGCACCATGAAAGAAAATCTAGCTTCATGATGCTAAACAGATTTCTTCTAAAAGGAGTTCTATTACTCCACCTAAAAGAAATAATGAAACTAAAGTTCAAACCATAAGCTTGTCGTCTGTTTATCACAAACAGGCCTTGCACAAAACTGGTTTGTGGAAAGAAAAGGAAAATCCAATGTCTGATATTGAGAGCAGTAAGAAGAATGATATGCCCTCGCCCTCAAATGGACAATGGGTTGAATTTATGATGTGTGACTCCTTTGGGTTACCCAAGCCAGTTAAGGCTTGGGTCCCAAACCTTCACTAATCATTTCCTTTGCATGTGCAAGGTGTTTGTTATAGTGCTATCACAAACACTTGGATTATGGATAGTGGAGCATCCAGGCACATGACCTGGAACCTGTCACTCCTCTCAAATGTCAAACAGATTGAAGGAGGACATGTTTCCTTTGCTGGAAATAAAGGAGGTTACATCACTGGATAGGGAGAAGTGGGAAATAAGAAAGTTAAGTTTGACAAGGTCAACTACGTTCAACAACTACAAAATAACTTACTTTCTGTATCCTAGATTTGTTACAAAGGGTTCAAGGTTTTATTTTACAACAAGAAGTGCTACGTGTTGAAGAAAGAGTATATCATTCCAAAGGACCAAATCTTAATGTCAGCTTCAAGGTATAATGACTTATACGTCTTGGATCTATCAAAGGTCTCCATAACCGATCATCAAGTCCAAAGCTTCTTGTCAAAGGCAATTGAGAAGGAATTCATCTCCTGGCATAGGAGAATGGGACACATAAATCCAAGGAAAATGAATCATCTCATTCAGAATGATTTGGTCAATAGAGTTAATGTCAAAAACTTTCAACTTCTGGATTTCTGTCTGGCGTGTAAGAAAGGGAAACGGACCAAGAAGTCTCACAAGGCAAAGAACGTCAACTCTATTGAATTGCCTCTCGAACTTCTACATATGGATCTGTTTGGTCCTGTGAGCACTAAGAGCATCGCTAGAGATCTGTATTGTTATGTAGTCACAGATGACTATTCTAGATTCTCTTGGGTAATGTTTCTAAAATCCTAATCAGAAACATTTGATTCGTTCAAACAACTTGTGATCACATTGGAATCTCTATACAAGTTAAAGGTACATCAGATTCGCTCAGATAATGGTACAGAATTCAAGAATTAGTGGATGGAGGTATTCTGCAAAGAAAAGGGAATTGTACATCAGTTCACATCTGCCTAAACTCCACAGATGAAAGGAGTTGCTGAACGAAAGAACAGAAGCTTAATAGAGACAGCCAGGACGATGCTAGCAGAATCGAAACTGCATATCCAATTCTGGAACGAGGCAGTTGCAAATGCATGTTACACTTTGAATCGAGTCTTGGTGGTTAAAAGACATGGTAAAACGTGTTACGAGTTGCTCCAACGACGTAAACCTAATCTAGAGTATCTTGAACCGTTTGGCACACCATATCGAATAAGAGGGTTTACAACAACTCATCGGGTCAAGTAGAAATGTAGTGCAACATCGATGTTTAGAGATTCACCACCCCCTGCAGGAAAAGGACCCGCCTTCTTTTTCGATTATAATGGATTCTTCAAGTCCTTCAACATTACTCTGACTCCTTCTGACAATGAGCTATCGACAAAGATGATGTATGATGTCTTAAACACACCGCCCGTAGACTCGACAATATCCGGGTCACAAGGTCAGTCTTCTAGTAACTCAGGGGGAGCACTGGAGGTAAGTGACTCCTCTTCTGATGATAAAGAAGTGGAAAACGTTCAGGTGGATCAGGAGGAATGGGTTCCTAATACTACAAGTACACAAGCATCAGATGTGGATGCCTCTGACACTTCCAAACCCCATACCCCAACTGCCTCAGATACTGAACCTGCGGTTCACAATCTGGATAATGAGGTAGTTGTACCCACCACTCCTGGATCTCGACTAAATGTTTATCATCCTCTGGAAAATGTCATAAGGGATGTACAATCGAGAGTACAGACAAGAAGTCAGCTCTACTCAGCTGATTATGCCTCAGTCATGGAAAAAGGCTACCTTCACGATGGTGCTTATCGATGTTTTATGTCTCAATTTGAGCCAAAATATGTAAGTGATTCCTTAAATGATGAGGCTTGGGTGAGTGCCATGCAAGAAGAACTTCTTCAATTCAAGAAGTTAGAAGTGTGGACTATAGTGGATAGACCTAAAGGTGCTAAGGTCATTGGCACTAAATGGGTTTTGAAATGCAAAAAGGATGACCAAGGGGTCATTATCAGAAACAAGGCTCGACTAGTAGTTTAAGGATTTTGACAAGTAGAGGGGATTGATTACAATAAAGTCTTTGCACCAGTGGCAAGAATGGAAGCAATCCGTATCTTCCTAGCCTATGCTTCATACATGAAAATCAAAGTCTATCAACTGGATGTAAAGAGTGCATTTCTTCATGGTGAAATCTGAGAGAGAGTGTATGTCAGTCAACCCGAGAGATTTGAGGATCTGTATCATCGGGACAGAGTTTACAAGCTAGACAAGGCTCTAAACGGGCTTCATCAAGCCCCTAGAGCATGGTATGAAAAGCTCTCGACTCTTCTTGTTAAACACGGGTTTCGAAGAGGAGTGATTGATTATACATTGTTTATTAAAGAAAATGATGGTGACTTACTTCTTGTACAGATCTATGTTGATGACATAATATTCGGGTCCAAAAACGAAGAATTGTGTAAAGAATTTGAAGCAGTGATCAAGGCTGAATTTGAGATGAATGCCATGGGAGAAATGAAGTTCTTTCTTGGGTTACAGGTGGATCAAACACCTAAGGGAATTTTCCTACATCAGACCAAGTATGTAGGTGATATTCTGAGTCGGCTAGATATGTAGAATGCTTCGGCAGCTGGGACTCCACTTGCTGCAAACCACGATGTAGCACCCGACGAAAGTGGTGATCTGGTTGATGCCACCATGTACCGGGGAATAATCGGATCTCTCATGTACCTCACCGCCTCACGACCGGATATCATGTACGCGACGTGTCTATGCTCCAGATATCAGGCGAAACCGAAGGTCAACCATCTAATCGGCATTAAAACGATATTTCGTTATCTGAAGGGTACTCCAACACTCGGGTTGTGGTATCCTCATGATGATGATTTCGAGCTTACAGCGTATAGTGACTCAGATTACGGCGGTTGCAAAATGAACTACAAGTCAACATCAGTGGGATGTCAATTTTTTGGGAGAAGATTAGTCACCTAGTAGTGTAAGAAGCAGACCTTAGTTGCTCTGTCAACCTGTAAAGCTGAATATGTTGTTGCTGCAAGTTGCTGTTCACAAATCATCTAGATTCAATTAGAAATGCGGGATTACGATTTGCAATTCTCTAACACTCCTATTTATGTTGATAATTCTGCTGCTATAGCCGTAACTAAAAATCCGGTCCAACATCCTATAACCAAACACATCGGAATTAAATATCACTTTATACGTGATTGTTTTGAAAAACATTTGATCGATTTTGTTAAAATAAATATGGATTTTCAACGCGCTGATCTCTACACAAAGGCCTTTGATAAACCATGTTTTCTATATCTGTTAGAGGTTAACGACGTTAAAAAGAAAAGTGAAGTGATTTCCGATGATGACAGTACTTAGTCCGACAAGTAGATTTCATTTTTAATTTTAAGTTTGATTTTCTTTTATTTCTTCTCCTATTAAAATTCTAAATGAAAAAAATTTTTGGTTTTAGAATTGTAGGGGGAGAATAGGTTAACTTAGTATTAAATTAGGTGATTTCAGTACTCAAAAAAAAAACAAGGGAGGAGGACATTCTAGCTAATAGAAATGAGATCGTATCTGTGATACTGATTCAATGCCTATGGAAAATGATAGTACACAGGAACAAACAGTTTGGGACTTTAAAAGAATGAAAGTGTTTAAGATGCAAAATTTGAAGCATAAGTCTGAAAAGTCTAAGCAACATAAAAGGAAAAATAATAGTAAAACTAGCTGCTACTAAGGTAACACGGAGAAAGTAGACCTAGAGATTGCTTGACCATTTGATGATATGTCGGTAGATTCAACACAATAGATTAATAGACCTCGTTAGTGATTTCATGTTCAAACTAAGTTGTTCAACAAGATGTGGGTTATCATCTTATCCCTGGTTAACACAATCAATGAAGTTCCAATAAGGGTTGACGAGCAAAATAAAAAGCACAAATTTGTGCGGATGATTATCAAAATAAGCAAAGCACATGAAAATTGCAAAATGCAATGAAGCTAATAACCTATGTTTTTGGTGCGCTCTGTGCAAAAACAAAATAACTGCTCAAACAAGAAGATAGGTTGTGTGCATCTGTACTGTGCGGTAGCACTAACCTAAGGATAAGCATAACCTAAATATTCTAGAATTCATTGTTGTTTGCGCCTCTCTGTTGTGCGGTGGCACTGACTTGAGGCTTGGCATCTCTTTGAAAGCTCTTAGAATAGTCTCTTCTTGTCAAAATACCCGTAGACCGCTCAAAATTCTCCTGAGGAACGTTGATTCCCATATAAGTGTGGGATCCACAAATTTTTGTTGAAATAATTAAACCCTAAATCATCACCAATGTGTGTCAAAAATCTGTGTACGGATTTAAGAGGACAAGTATACTGACAATCATCGTGGATGCAACTCTTGAAAGTCAAAACCACTGTGTGCATCTTGTGGCACTAGTATGATTTCCTAAACTTGCAAATGACTCTCGATAAAAACAAGAATCTAGCATCGAAAGCTTTTGGTAAAATGTTCCAAATGATTTGATATACCTGTATGATTCCATAATTGAATCGTTCCAGTTATGATCAAAGTAACTTGACGCTATACTATCTAGAAAGAAAATCTGGTAGATACTTATCTTAGGATTTCAACCTCACACAAAAATACAAAATTATGTTTTAGCTTTGTTTTATTTATTGTTTTTTAATTTAGTTAAATTTCAGTTAATTTACAGTTAAATGTCGGACTACACATCGAAAGTCAATCTGGGAATCACTCACTAAAAGGGTCACGTCTGAGGTGACGAATTGTTTTAAAAGGATCACGTCTGAGGTGATCAACAGTTTTCTAAGTTAAAATGGTCATATCTGAGATGATCATTGGTCAAAATGCCGTATTAATAAGAAAAAGGGATAAGCGAATGAATGGTCATAAGGTCAAACTCATAAGTATGAGCCATTCGCACGACTAGACCATGAGTATGGATCAATCGTACGATTGGACCATACTTATGAATAAGTCACCCGAATGGAGCATGAGTATGAACCATTCACATGACTAGCTTACAAGAATGACCTAATCACCTGAATGGGGGTGACCAAATGAGTTAGTCGCCCGACTGAAACCCAGTCACCCGACTGAATGTGACAGACTGAACCAATCGCACGACTAAGCTCCAATCGCACGATTGAAAAGGGCGAATGGATCCAGTCGCCCGATTGAAACCAGATTCAGCATAAATAGGGCTAAAATCGGTCGCATATGGTCATGAATCCTCAATCGCCCGAAAGTAGAGACACTCTGCCCAAATTTGATTAGATCGATTTCTCCTCACCATTTAGTTATTGACAAGTTCGTACTTGATCTGTAGGTAATTTGCGACCCAAATCGCATTAAATGCATGGAGAAAACAAACCCTAACTGGCCTAAATCGATTAAAATCAAGAAATAAGTGATAACTATCAATCAGACCAAATAAAAGTCAAAATTGGTAAAAATGAAAGGCATACAACAACAATTGAGAGTCCTGCGAGTCTAAAGAACCTAAACACAATGTTGAACTGCAAGAATCGACTTAGATTCAGGATAAATGTGTCAAACAGAGAAGTATGCGACTGGTCACTCCGAATGAACTTCAATCGCACAATTGAACTGGGTGAATGACTCAGTCGGCCGAATGAACGAGGCATATATGCTCAGTCGCCCGACTGAACTCAGGCGCAGGCTCAATCGCCCGACTGAA
>BJCM01204314.1:0-13172 GCA_018326385.1 Flaveria bidentis | reverse complement strand
GTTCCTATAAATAGTAAGTTTTGATTAGAGTCTCGTTTTTAATCTGTTTTCACGTGTCTTTGAGTTCGACATCCGGACTTCCTTAAAGGCTATACTACATTTGATTGGTACACTTGCCAATTTTGTGTGGTTCTTATAGGATTTCCATCTTTTTATAAATTTAAAACTTTTGTGGTTGATCCTTTACTTTTATACACTATCATTTCACACATCAATACACAACCTATAGATTAAAATTTGTGTTGGAGCTGTACAAGATAATCTATATTATCAACACAGACAAAGTCAACAAAAGTCAACGTCACGGTCAAAGTCAACAAAAGTCAAACCCAACACGTTCGAGACGAAAAACCGAGACAAGACGTTGAAGATTTAGATGACTAGGAGTTATATTGTAATAAATATATTTTGTGTGAACAAAATATATTTTATCTTGTTTTTAGTCATTGTAATGCTTAATATGTAATTTTGTATTAATTAGCCGAACTCTAGAGGGTTAAGTGCAATTAGTTAATATTATTCTAGACTATAAATAAGTTAATTGTCATTAGGTTTTGGTTAATGGTTGAATGACCAATAGATTGAGGGATTACTTGTAAATATATTTTGCAATCTAATTGAAGATCAAATGGGTTTTAATTGTGATTATCATATTTTGATCTATAATCTTCATGATTTGATTCAAGTGTGATTGGAGTTACAAATTGGTATCAAAGCCATTTTGGATCAAATTCACTGAAGATTTGAAGATTTTTGGAGAGAGAAGTTGAGGTTTTGGTTGTTTTTGTTGAATATCATGTTTTCATTAATTTTGGATCAAAATTGAATGTTATTGATATAGAAATTGATTGAAGTTTGCTTGTTATTAGTTGGGAATGCTCTATTAATCATCAGGATTCAAATCCATTGAGATTTAGGCGTTTTTAGATTGATTTTGTGTTGAAAAAACTTTTCAACTTCGTCCAGCGAAATTACCAATTCTTCCAGCGAAACTGCCTGTTCTTTCAGCGAAACCACAAGTGTTTTACACTTTGTAGTTAATTTCAACATCTCAGCGAAAGTAGTGATCTTGAACGAAAGTTCAACAGTGCTTGTGTGCATATTATAAGCGAAATTGTTGTCGAAAGTATCTTTGAACGAAAGTTCAAGCTTGTTTTGTGCGAAATTATTGGCGAAACTAAGCAGTCTAAAGCAATTGGCTAGCGAAACTGCTGCCGAAATTTCTAGCGAAACTACTGTCGGCTCAGCGAAACTAGATTTTTCTGCAAAACTAGCTCTGCGAAACTACAATTTTGGCAAAATTATCATTTTGTTTCGGCGAAACTAGAATGTCAATGATGACTTTTCCCCCTAGCTTGACCCCAGTTGCTAAGATTGTCTAGCGTAACATTTAAATATAATATTTTTCCTAAGGGAGAATTATTTTACAAATTTGGGAAAATATTTTTGGAAATAAAAATGGCTTTTGCATAACTATTTAAATCCTTCAAATATGATAATCTAACAATTGCACAATGTCGGTTTGACAATTTTGCAGCTTTAAAGAATGAAAGGATGTCCGATTTCATTGATCGTTTTTTGTTGGTGGCAAACAATCTGAAGAAGTTTGATGCCCAATTGGGAAATCATGAACAAGTTCTAAGATTGCTTGAGTCTCTCCCATCAGAATGGAGCTCACACGGCAAGTCGATTAAACGAGGTACAAGAGGAGCTTAAGCAGATATCAATGGGTAAAGATGGAGCTGAGTTGAATAATAAAGTTATTTATGCTGAGAAGAAAGAGGAATGGAAGCGAAATACTAGAGTTTGCAACTGCGAGAAGGCTCTTACTGCTGAAAGAGTCATCCTAGATCTTCCATACGAGACAGTTTAGGATATGTGTTCTTCTGCTTGCAAAATTAGACTATTTGGTGTATATAAAGCTAACAGGTTACTTTTAGATAACCAAAAGGAATTAACCACCATAAACACAAAACTTAAAAAGAATGAAGCCAAGTATTTCATGAAATTAAATGAAGCTTTAAAAGAAAATGATTATTTAAAACGATCTCTTCTTGAAAGAAATATTGAAATTAATCTTTTAAACGAAAGAGTCACCTTGGCTGAATTTGAAACAAGCAAGCTTAAAACAAAGCTTGACAGATGGACCATATCTGGAATGAAACAAGACGAGTTACTTTGTAAACAAAGGGGAGCTAGGATTAAAATGGGAGTGGGTTGTGGTGAAAAACCATACGTCTATCCTCCTCCTAGCACTCATTGTTACTCTCCTATGCCTCAACCTCATCCATCTAATGATTTGATTGAAGCTGTAGAAACTAATAGTTTAAATGCAGGTTTAAGCAGTGTTAATCTTAAAGAGGTTAGAGATGTGCAGAATTCTCTTGTAGGTTTGGGATTCATTGGGTAGAGATCTGATAAGATTAATGATGATTCCACCTCTAGTGTTCCAAGACCAATATCAATTGCTTCTCCAACCTTCTTCAACAAATTCAAAATAGGTAACATTCCTTCTTTTTTTCCCGTTAGGTTTGTGAAAGAAGGAACAGTTGTTGAATCATCAGGCAATGAGAATCCTATAACCGAAGCTGACACAATAGGAGATGACAATCAAGATCCTTTGGAAGCAGATCTGTGTACACTAGACTGGATAAGCTCAGATGATGAATCAAATACAAAGGACCGCGTTAGTTCCTCACAGATCAAGATATCTCCTGACATTATCAAGTATCAAAAGCTTCCAAAATCTGAATTAAGACCAAAAAGGATGTCTTCTCCAATTTCAAAACAACCCAGTCAGTCAGTGAAGATCTCATTCCTTGTTCAGCACGGGAAAATTCAGAACAAGCAAGAATCTACTACAAGTTCAAAGAAATCCTCATCCCCACCTGCATCACACGGTTCAGTCAAGAATCAAAAGCATTTCAAGGCTTGTTTTAAGTGTAGAAAAGAAGTTCATGTGGTAAAGAAGTTCCCTCAAACACTTGCTTCGAATGGTAAAGGCAAAACGAATTACTTCTCCAAATGTAAGTCTACAAAGAATGTTCCATATGGTAAAGGCAACACGGGTTGCTTCTCTGGTTCAAGAGGTACAAAGCACACATCTTTGAGCAGTTGAATAAAAAACTCTCTATCCAAACCTTTTCATATGAAGCCGGTTTCATATGATTCAATGATGAAAATGACCAAAGGTTTAAAACCAAATTCTTTTCCTTCTGGTCTTAAACAAAAAATGTTTTCCGAATTTAATTCATTCAAATCCAAATTAATTGAATCGAAACAAATTTTCCAAATTAAAAAGAAGGATACAGATATCCCAGATTGTTTAAATGGTTATGTGCAGAAGCAGGTTTCTTATGTTGATGAAAAAGGAACTTCCAGGACTACGATGGCCTGGGTTCCCCTTTCAAACTAATCTATTAATGAGTGTAGGAACAATTCAGGAGGATTGTTAGTAATCCGGTTTACTGATATAGATTGCTCCTAATTCAAATTTGAGGCAGAACAAACAGGTTAAGGTCATGGTATTATATCCACAATCTAGATTTTTTAATCTGCATAATCACAGTTCTCACTTCACAATCACTACATATTTCTTGATAATTCCTTTCTTATCTTGATAATTAGTGTAGTTTGGAAGACCTTCTTTGATAAATTTTTATTTTTGTATAGAATTATAAAAAATATAAAATTTTAAAAATTAAAAAATTAAAAAAATTAAAAAAATAAGTTTGCAAAAATAAAAAATTAGGGAGAGAGTATAAGTAAATAAAAATGAAAAGAGAACTGGGAACTTGATTCAAAATGATTGAGAAATGATTATATATCTTCTTGAAATGCTTGTTTTGCATGACTTGCGTTTTTAAAATAATAAATGATAGTAACTGATGTTGTTATATAATTCATATCTTATTTTAATTGCAAGTAATAGAAAAACAAACAGATTTTTAATGATATGCTTGGTAGACTCAGCCTGAAGAATAAAGTAGACAACAACATCATGATTTAAATTAAAATATATGCTTAAGGACGTCTAGATTTACGCAATCATTTTGGCCTGCACAAAAACTGAGTCCTGACAAAAATCAAATTGAGAATTGATCTTTCACACACCATGATACAAATCATATAAGCCATATCGTTGAGTCATGTTTGGTGTATTATATGTCTTTTGTTTGTGCTAATATCCTCTCTTGTACGGTAATGCTGACCTGGAGTGATGATCTCCTCTGCTATATGGTATTACTGACCTAGAGCTCTCATCGGCACATGATTAAATGGTCATCTCCTTTGTTATACGTGAGTATAGACTTGGAGCTCTCACCATCTTGATCTAACTTATGTCAATTCATCTAAATGATGAATTCATCACAGAATGCAATATTCTATTCATAATGACTTACAAACTAATGCACAAGCCTTGTTCTATAAAGATCGTAACAAATTCAAGAAATCTTGAGGTTAGGTGAGAGTTTTTGCCAAATGATTGTGGGGTCCTAACATTCTAAAGCATCTGATCGAATCTTAACAAATCATATGTTGTTTGTTGAAAAAAATAAGGCATGAATTTAAGTAGACAAACATATCAGCAATCGTTATTAATTTGTTTAAGAATTTCAAAATTCATTCAAAGATTGTGATTAGATTCAGTTATCAGTGTGATCTCATTGCTTGTCGATGTTTAAATTCATCTTTGTGCTAAAGTATATCTTGAGGATGTGATCTCATGATCGATTCAGTTCTCGTTTTAAAATAAACAAATAAAAAAATTTATTTATAAAGTTTAATAAAAATTATAATAAATTTTAATTTCAAAATTTTTTTTAGGTCTTCAATATTTTGCTGTTACAGTTTTATCATTTTTCATGCATTTCACAAAAATTGCGCACAAACGAACACGGGTTCGCTTGTTTTTCACACATAGATAAACACGGGTTTATTTTGTTAAAATGAAATAATCTAATTAGAAATGTTGAGATTGTGTTTGAGAATGTGTTTTATATTTTTGCTTTAAGTGATGGCCGATCATTAGTTGCGTAGTGTACTTGATCGGAGAACATGTTCCTCAAGTTTGTAGAAGATACCGAGCTAGTAATCCTCCTCCTACATCTTCTAAAGCACTCAAGAGTAAAGATTTGGGAAAGTTGTTCCAATATCCTAGCAAAGCTTGCACTCGAAAAAGGGGAGCATATAAATAGGGGGAGCTTATGAGATGAATAATCTTTCTAATTAGATTTGGAAAGCTTCAATTTGTAGATCTTTCTAATGTTGACTTCTCGGTGCTAAATTCGTTTGAAGACAATGATAATGATAGGCTAAGGGAGAGTTTTGTTGGAGCTGTACAAGATAGTCTATATTATCAACACAGTCAAAGTCAACGTCGCGGTCAAAGTCAACAAAAGTCAAACCCGACACGTTCGAGACGAAGAACCGAGACAATACGTTGAAGATTTAGATGACTAGGAGTTATATTGTAATAAATATATTTTGTGTGAACAAAATATATTTTATCTTGTTTTTAGTCATTTTTATGCTTAATATGTAATTTTGTATTAATTAGCCTAAGTATAGGGGGTTAAGTGCAATTAGTGAATATTAGTCTACACTATAAATAGGTTAATTGTCATTAGATTTTGGTTAATGATTGAATGACCAATAGATTGATAGATTACTTGTAAACATATTTTGCAATCTAATTGAAGATAAAAGGTTTTTAATTGTGATTATCATATTTTGATCTATAATCTTCATGATTTGATTCAAGTGTGATTATCATGGAGTTATAATTTGGTATCAGAGCCTTATTGGATCAAATGCATTGAAGAATTGAAGAAATTGTTGTTGATTTTTGAAGATGTTCATCAATTTTTAGAGAGAGAAACTAGGTTTCTAGAGAGAGAAAGTAAATCTGAGTTCAAATTTCTACAAATTTAACAACAACAACATCAGATCTATCTCTATCAATAACATATATTTCTGTTATACAAGAAAACTCAAAGAAATATTTTAGATCTGAAATTTCTCTTACACACACTAGTGTGTGTGTGTTCTTGGAGCTTCAACATCTTCATCCAGCGAATTTAACACCATTCTGAACGAAATTTCAAAGTTTCCGATGAAATTACAGTTTCGTCCGGCGAAATTACAGTTTTGTCCAGCGAAATTACAGTTTCGGCCGGCGAAATTCCGGCGAACCTGTAATTCCAGCGAAACTATTCAAGCAAAATTGCATATTTTCCGGCGAAACTATAAAAATATGTGAATTTAAAGATTCAATTAGCGAAACTATTTTGCGAAATTATAAAAAAATCCAACTGCGAAATTTAAATTCTTGCTGAGAAATTAAATAAAAAAATAACTCATCTCCACCATTACATGATCATCCAAAACTAGAATACCCAAACACATCACCAACCTAGATCGACCTTAAACCACCACTGATTAAACGAGCTGTGAAGCCACCTAAACGGTTACCGCAATTAAGTTCCTAGTTCTCTTTTCATTTTTATTTACTTATACTCTAACATATCTTTACAGCTCCAACAATTTGTGCACATATTCATATCCTAAAAATGTGCCAATGTGCATGTGAAAAAATATGCATATATGCATGTGTTCATTTGTGCCTATATACTTTACATATAAAATAAATAATTACCAAATAGTAACATAGGAAAAACCAAATCAATAGACACTTGAATAATGATGTTTTTAAAACCATTTCAGGTCTGCATATCAACATTAGCAACACAAGATATGACTCAATACACAAGATATGACTCAATAGCATGGATGTCATCATTGAAAACTAGCATGATTGAAATCAATACAATAAAACTAGAAAATAAGTAGTAACAAGATCGGAGGCTACATCCAATATAGACTATATATGTTAGAAAGATATTAACTATTACAACTAACACTACATTACAATAATAGTTTGACATGTAAGGGTTCACAACATGCAAAGTTAAATATGACTCATTTACCTTAAAATTTTGTTTATGTTAAAATTCAATGGATCAAACAAGTACAATTCAAAAGCTTAGTTGACTAAAATTGAAACCTAAGAATTTAATTAAAGAGGTAGAATTCCCAATTCAAGCAACTTTTTTTCTTAAACTGCTTTGCAGAACCGAATCCAAACCCAAAACTAGTGTTAATCTCCAAACCTAGAACTAGTTTTATAATTTGTACTATCTGTCACACCCCAACCTTGATGGTAGAATCGTCAAGATGTGAGAGTTAAGATAGTTCACAACCACATAACGATATCTTTAAATGTAAATATATTATCATAAGTTTCAAATGCAAATACAATCATAAGTCTCAACATGAAATAAGTCAAAACAAAAAACAAAAATAATCCAATGCTCTTTATTCATTATTCTAGGTCCAAATCCTAGATTTAAGCAAACTTCAAAAGATGACCTCAAACTTGCATGTTTCTTGAAACATGTTAAAAATAAAGGTCAACTATGAAGTTGGTAATTTTCCAAGGGTTTAATGTACATAATATATCAAAAGGTTACAAGTAGCAATTTATGGTCAATGGTTATGAGTTATCCAATATTATAGAACACATATAGCTACAATCAAACCTCGACTAATTACAAGTTTACAAGGTTATACGATTGGGTAAGTGTACTTGGTTCCCATGATGAACAAGTCATACGTCATCAGGAGTCAGCAATACATCGGCTTTAGCACCAAATAGGCTTGTCAGGGCCATAGATCTATGATGTCATCAGGCTACCAATAGTTAATGATTGTCAACATATAATGTATATCATGTAAAACTCATAATAACACAAATAAGCATAACAAAAAGTAAAGATGAATTGTATGTGCGTTACAAGTATAAAACGTTTACAAGTGTAAGTTGATAAGTTTAACATGTTTCACCCTAAAATGGTGTGAAATAATATAGAAAGGGGCAAGAAAACTCACATGGAAAACTCAATTGGCAAATAAGTATAAGAATTGCGATTAATAAGAATTATAATAGGTGTCGTTCCAAGGTAAATCATCACAAGACACCTAAATATATATATATATATATATATATATATATATATATATATATATATATATTACAATATTTAAGGTTAATAATAGGATTAACTGTTGATACATCATGTTCCTAGTTTACGTTCTTAAATGTAAAAGTCTTCATTTCTTACACATATGTAATATGACTACTTAATGAAATATGATATGCATCTTGATGTTTATTTGTCTTTGAGTTTTTCATATTATTATTGTATTTAGTATAATTCATATGTATAAACATCATATATAGGTTTGAGGTTGAACATAGTTCTATGTCAATAATGATTGTCAAATGTGTTCAACTTAGTCGGGTGGTTATTTATGCTAATAGACCATACTTATGGACCATACGTACAAATGAATCATACTTATGGATCAGTCGCACGACTGAACCATTAGTCGTGCATATGAATCAAGCGCATGAGTCAGTCGCATGACTGAACCATTCTAATGGTTTAGTCATACGAATGAAACTGAAAACCTACGAATACCACATAATTCGTGGAAAAACGGGAGACTTCAAATATTCACAAACCCTAGCCGTTCAGAGCGCCCTAAGCAGCCTATCCAGCTTCATAGTTTGTTCCTGATCGATTTCTACTCGATTCTTAATTTCATACAAAAACGGTCCCAACAAGTGGTATTAGATCAAGGTTTGTGATTTTGCTTGGATTTAATTGGTTTTGGTGTTAAAACCAACGTTTTCAATCAAAAGAGTCGCCTATTTGCTTAAAAAAGTGTTTTTGAAGATTGTATGTGTTAAAGTTACGATTTTTCATCAAACGGCGGATTAGGGTTTCTGGAAAATTCGTATTTTGTGTCAAAGTGTTCAAATATTCGGTTTTTCAAACACAGTAGCCTTCAGTCGCACGATTGGACCATTCGTACGACTGAACCCATTCGTATACTCTTATTCATATGACTGAACTCAGTCGTATCTCTTATTCGCACAATTAAGCAACTCCAGTCGGTTGATTACAATCGCCTTGCTCATTCGCACGACTGAATCCAATTGCCCAATTGAATTCATTCGCACGAGTGACCCATTTGCATAGCTCATTCGCACGAGTGAATTTGTCCTGTTCTAAGTTTACCAAGTTTAAAGCGATGGAAGACTAGTTTGTTGCATTCACTGCTAGAAAGGACTCACGTATCTAGAACCTTCTACTTCTGGAGAATGAGATTGGAAACCACAACACACCGCCAAAGTTGTTAACTTTGGATGAATACCCAAAATGGAAACAACGGTTTGAAATCTACATCAATGGAGTTGACCCAAACCTTTGAACATCCATTGAGACTGGTTACACGGTACAAGTTAGTGCTATTTGAGTTAAATTGACTTTGGGAGGAATGAGTGAATCCTAGAAGACTTTGTATAATGTTGAAAAGAAAGCATATGCCTTATTGACTTAGTCTATACCTAAGGACATATTTCATCAGTTTTCTAAGAACAAGAAGTCTAAGAAATTATAGGAGGCCTTGGAATAGAGATACGAAGGAAAAACATCTCTGAAAGCACTAAAGGCAAAAGCTCTTAAGAAAGAATTTTACAATTTCTCTACGATTGGGAATGAGAGCTTGGAAGATATCATTGATCGATTATATCATCTGATGAGTCAGTTGCACACTCATGGTGTGACCACATCCATGGAAGATAAAGTCTCTAGTTTTGCTGATGGTCTGCTAGACAAATAGGATCCATTTGTGTCTAATCTGAGATAAAACAACAATCTTGCTACTTTAGACATAAATGATTTCATTTTGAAGTTAAGGGAGAATGAACTACGTATTAAATACAAGTCAAAGAAAGGATCCTATGCTCAAAATCCTGCACTATACAATTCAGTTCCAACTACAGCTACTTAAGGTGCACCACTACAAACGACGTTTGTGTCTAGCTCTTCTGATCCTTCCCAAAGCAGTGCATCAGGAACCGTAACGCTTGGGTCATCTGGAACCCAATACATAGTTCCTGCGGCAAACACTACCAACTTGAAGACCGAGAATCTCGGAAATGTCACCGTGGAAGTTGCTAAAGAGCACATGAACCTTCTAGCTACTGTTGTTTAATCTTATGATGGATTAGTTGCTAGTAAGATTGGAAACTATCATCTTGCTGACAAGGACTACGAGCAAGTTGATGAAACTGAGCTAGAACGCATGGATATTATGTGGGCCTTGGCTAGTGCTGTTTGAAGAGCCAAAACGTTTGTTAAAAAGACGGGGCAAAATTTGGTTGCCACTAAAGATACGACATTTGGATTTGACAAAACCAAAGTCACGTGTTTCAATTGTGGTGAAAAGGGGCACTTCAAACGTGAGTGCGTAAAGCCAAAGAAGACTAGAAATGGAAATCCTTTTCTTGAATTCAATCGACAAAACAAGGATAAGATTGGAGCTTCATCTTCAAGTAAAGAATCTAAGGAATTGGTTGCTCAAGGTGATGAAGGATAAGACTGGTCCTTCCAATTTGTTTCTGAGGGTGTATCAAACATTGCTTTAGTTGATACATTGGATGATGGATCTGCAAGTGAAGGAGCCATCATAGTTGAGCATACACTTTTTGATATCGAAGAAGCTATGGATGTCGTTGATCATTTGGTTGAAGAAGAGCTTAGTGCTACGGACTCAGAATTTCCAGTCACCGAAGAGTCTGACACTGCTTTGATGGTTGATTCGTCTGGTTCTACACAAGTATATTCTAAAGACAAATTATTTGAAAAACATGCATGTATTGAATGTGATAAATTTAAGGAAAGCATTGATTTAAAATTTGCTAGGTTATTAGAACATAATGATAATCTAGTAAATGATTTACAACTCTGCAATGAAGCAAATCATGTTTTAAAACAAAATGAGTGCAGCTTCAAAGAAAAGAAAGAACTATTGGGGAAACAACTAAGGGAAACCGAGGTTGTTGCCTTAAATCAATAAAATGAAATCAAGTTCTATTTAAATTCTTTGGAGGAAACTAAAATGGAAAAAGCAGTTTTGCAAGTCGAAGTTGAGTCATTCAAACAAAAACTTCATAGTTTGGCAAGTTCTTCTCACATAGTTGAGAACCTTGTGAAAGAACTGAATGATGGGGAAGGTCAAGGTTATAAGGTAGTATCGCCACAACATGCAATCCTTTTGAACACTAAATGTAGACCAATTAATAATAACCCTATAAAGGATCATGTGGTGTCTACTCCTCTGGTCAGTGATCCAGATTCTACCGGTAAACCTATGAAATATGTCACTAAACGGAAGGATTCTACTTTGGGATCAAAAGATAAAATACATGTTGAGGATTTGGGTGATAAAATTAAAAAGGTTAAATTAGGGTCAAGTTCACAAACGTCTATTTTAGAACCTAAAAGGTCTAATCCAATGAACCTTAAACGTGTTGATCATCAAAATCCTAATAAAATGAAACTGAAAGATGTTCAAAATGTCAAAACAATTAAGTTTGTTAAAGAAGGTGAAAGATCTAAAAAGGAAGAGAAACAACCCAACTGAACATATCTCAAACCCCGACCAAACTCAACCCCACATAAAGACTTTCCTCAAACTCTCGAAGGGAGATCCTACTACAGTTATGGAAAACGAGGACATATCTCTCCAAATATCCTTATTATCAGACACCTAAAAAGAAAATTGAACTTTTTGATGAATAACCAAGATTTTCTAAAATTAGATCAAATACTCCTCTAAGATACCAAAGGCCGCACAGATTATTAGCTCAAAGCGAGGATGTGTCACCTAAGGTTACACCTAAGATTATTAATGAACCTAAAGTTCAAACCATAAGCAGTCGTCTTTTTACCACGAACAAGCCTTACACAAAACTGGTTTATGGAAGAAAAAACAAAAAATGGCTCTATTAGTGAGAACAAGAAGAAGAAAGTTTTGCCCTCATCCTCTGAAGGACAGTGGGTTGAGTTCATGATGTGTGATACCTCTGAGACACCCAAGCCAGTTAAGGCTTGGGTCCCAAACCTAAACTAATGAATTCCTTTGTATGTGCAGGGTGTCCACTACAATGCTATCACTAATACCTAGATTGTTGATAGTGGGGCTTCCAGGCACATGACCGGGAATTCGTCTCTCCTTTTCAACATCAAGCAATTTAAAGGTGGACACGTATCATTATCTAGGAATAAAGGAGGTTACATCACCGCTCAAGGAGAAGTGGGAAACGAGAAAGTGAAGTTTGACAAGGTCAATTACGTTTAGCAAATGAAAAACAACTTGCTTTCTGTCACCCAAATCTGTGATAAAGGATTCAAGGTTGTGTTTGATAACAAGAAGTGCTACATGTTGAAGAAGGAGTATGTTATCGAGGAGGATAAAATTCTAATGTCAGCTTCAAGATATAACGATCTGTATGTCTTGGATCTATCAAAAGCCTCCACAACTGAGTTTACTGCCCAGTGATTCTTGTCAAAGGCAACAGAGAGGGATTCAGTCTCCTGGCATAGGAGAATGGGGCACTCCAAAATTATTCTAGTGCTTCGTGTCTTTATTTCAAATATCAGGCTAAACCAAAAGTGAATCATCTAATTGGGGTAAAAAGGATCTTTCGTTATCTGAAGGGTACTCCAACACTCGGGTTGTGGTATCCTCATGATGATGACTTTTAGCTTACAACATATAGTGACTCGAACTATGGTGGTTGCAATATGAATTACAAGTCAACATTAGTGAGATGTCTGTTCTTTGGAAGACGCTTAGTCACCTGGCAGTGTATGAAGCAAACATTTGTTGCTCTGTCAACATGTGTAGCTGAATATGTTGCTGCTGCAAGTTACAGTTGACAAATCATTTGGGTTAAACAACAAATGCGAGACTACGGTTTGAAATTTTCTAACACCCCTATCTTTGTTGATAATTCTACTGCAATAGCTGTCACTAAAAATCCGGTCCAACACCCAAAAACTAAACACATTGATATTAAATATTACTTTATACGTGACTGTTTTGAAATGCAATTAACCGATGTTGCTAAAATTAATACGGATTTTCAACGCACGGACCTCTACACAAAAGCTTTTGACAAACCTAGATTTTTATATCTTTTGGAGGTCAATGGCGTGAAAAAGAAAAGTGTTGTGATTCCAGAAGAATCGAGTTCT
>BJCM01204290.1:0-20528 GCA_018326385.1 Flaveria bidentis | reverse complement strand
CGGAAGAAATCTGTCTTCATGAGTTGAAGCTTCGGAAGACTTTGTCTCTAAGGCTTCAAAAGACTTCATCTTTGGCTTCGGAAGATATTGGTCTTGGCTTTGGAAGATTTCACACTTAGAATATTTCCGTTGCATGTGTGAAACTTCCTAAGCATTCTTCTACAATGCACTTGTGCATCATGCAGGATAGACTTTGGATGTTTGGGTTGCATCAGCCTCTTCATTTATCTCTATAGAAGGTATGAAGTTGGAGTTTCTCAGATGAAGGCTTTCAGGGCTAAGAACATAGCTATGGTCCAGATCCATGGTGACTACAACTCTCAGTATGGTATGCTTAGAGATTATTTGGATGAATTAATGAATAGAAATCTTGGTACAACAGTGAAATTGGAGGTTGAGCCATTAACAGACCCAAAAAGTGAACACAGAAGATTCTAGAGAGTGTATGTATGTTTAGGTTCCTTAAAACAAGGATTCAAAGCAATTGGAAGAGATCTATTAGGCCTTGATAGGGCCTTCATAAAAGGTCCCTTTCCAGGCCAGGTTCTTACTGTAGTGGGTATTGACCCAAATAATGGTATTTATCCATTTTCTTATGCCATTGTAGAAGCTGAAACTTTCAACTCTTGGACATGGTTTCTACAATGCCTTGGTGATGACTTGGACTTAGAAAGGAACTCAAACTTTATATTCATAAGTGATAGGCAAAAGGTATTCATATGGACTTCATTTTTTTACATTTACAGGTAATAATTTCAAATCAATTTTTATAACTCACATAATTTCATGTGTTTTATGTTCAAAACAGGGCATTATACATGTATTGGCTAAGGTATTCCCATGTGTTGAACATAGATGTTGTCTCAAACATATCAATGAGAATATGAGACAAACTTTCAAAGGAAAAGTGTACAAAGATTTTCTATGGAAAATTGCTACAGCTACAACAATTGTTAGATTTGAAAAGGAAATGGATGAGTTGAATAAGTTCAATAATGATGCACATGTGTGGTTATATAAAATACCACCTAAACACCGGGCAAGATCACACTTCTTAGGTAATTATAGAGTACATCAGGCTTACATTAGTTAATCATTACATAAGGTTGTCTAAGATAGTTGTTTCACTATAGGCAGGGCAATCTCAGATGTCATGTTTAATAACATGTGTGAAGTTATGAATTCCAAGAATTTAGATGGTAGGGAGGTAGGGACAAACCCATAATCACTATTTTGGAGTACATAAGGGAGTATTTGATGAGAAGAATAATGAATGTCCTTAAGGTTATTGATAGAAGTAAGGGTTTATTAACACCATATGCTACTAAACTGTTCGAGTCAACCAAGAAGGATGCTACCAGGTTAGTAGGTCATTATAAAAGTATGAATGCTTTTAAAGTGAAAATCATATGGTACTAATATATTTTATCAAAAATTATTAATAGGTATACTATGATTTGGAATGGGGAAGAACACTATCAAGTATGTGGGCCACTTGGAGATTAATGTGTGGTAAACATGAGTCAGATAAGTTGTGCATGTAGAAGATGAGAACTCACTGGCATACCATGCAAACATGCAGTGGCAGCCATCTAGAATAAAGCAGCAAATGGACAATCAGTTGGCTTAGCTGAAAGATTTTTGAATCCTATTTACAGGATGGAAAGGTGGAAAGAAGTTTATAAGTTTAAGATCTATCCAATTAATGGTAAATCAATGTGGCCAAAATCCCAAGTGCCAACAATTATCATACCACCTATTTATCATAAGCATGTTGGGAGGCCAAGAAAGGCAAGGAAGAGATCAACAGTGGAGTTAGAGGATGTGACACAAGGTGGGAAGTTGTCAAGGAAAGCAACATCAGTGACTTGTGGCAAGTGTAAACAAACAGGCCACAATAGTAGGACTTGTTAAGGACAAAGCTAGTTTTGTGTAACTAGTGTTTTGGTGGTTTATGTTTTATATAATGAATGGTATATGGTTTATGTAATGAACAAACTTTATGGTGTATTTTGATAACTGTGGTAGTGTCTGTTTTATTTGTATGTTGAAAGACTGTAAGGCCCCGTTCCCTTGACACTCACAGTTGGTCATTCATCGCACATAAAACATACATTTATATTAACTTAAATAATCAATGCAGCGGAAACATTAAGAACAACATTTCATTTCATTATAAAATCTTTTGCAAAATAATACATCGTTAACACCTTACAAAAATACATGTTGCATTACATTACAAAAGCATTATAAAAATGAATGCCATCCAAAAAGAGCCAAGTAGTCGCCCCGTGCCATCCTCAACAACCTTTACCTGCCAACTGGAAACACATAAAAGTCAGCGTTGCTGAGTGAGTTCTAGTTTTAAATAAAACATACTTTACTTTCATTCAAAACCGTTCTTTACTTTCTTTCAAATCATAATATACCGTCGTACATGATCACACATCGTACATATACATAGATAATAACATTATTATCTTCTTTACTATTCATCACTTTCTTTCTTAATCTATGTAACTCTTTCCGGATCAGTGTCATCAGCTATACCCCAAACGTATGCACAAAGCGGGTACTGGGCCAAAGATCATAAATGACTTCCATAACGCACAAATCCTGGCACCAGCACTGGGGAAAGTGACAAAGATCTCAACTGTATACTACACCTCAAACGTATGCACATAGTGGGTACTGCGCCGAAGATCATAAATGACTTCCATAACGCACAAAGCCTGGCACCAGCACCGAGGTGAGTATCCACTATAATCCATGTACTATATCACTAGTCAGTCATAAAGACTGGACCCCTACGTGTATCCTTAAGGGTTAGCTAAACCACACACAGTTGAGCTTACGGCATTTTAGAGCCGTGCACCACCGTACATTTTGCTTGCAAGCCTTTCTTTACTTTTCGTTAATGCATGCATTCTATCATAATGTTCCACTTTTCATTATCTTTCACTTTACGTTACATAATACGTTATCATTTCTTTCACAACTATAACACGTAAAGCCACGGGAAAGATAAGCATACATAAATAGGAACATAAACATAACAATACAAAACATCACCATACCAGGCATAATCACACATGACATAACAACCATGCAACATATCATCATGCATAAGCATCAATCATGCATCATCATCCATCACCCATCACATCATCTATGAATTCAGAAAGTCAACTTATATAACCCCCGGGAACATCGCAAGTCAAAGCCTATATTTATATTTTCCCTAAAAATCAAAAATAATTCTAAGTCTTTTAGGCGCATGAGCACTATGCAGGAGCATAAGCACTATGCAGGCGCTTGGCCTTTCAGGCGCATGAGGAACACTTAGGCGCATGAACAACTTCCAGGCACATGAGCACTATTGGGGCTCATGAGCAACACTTAGTCTATACCGGGCATATTCTAGGCGCATGAGCACTATGCAGACGCATGAGTGCCTAGGCGCATGAGCTATCTGGGCATATGAACACTTAGTCAATTTCATCCTTCTTCTAGGCACAGGAGTACTATTTGGGCGCATGAGGTTTTGGGCGCATGGGACACTTAGGCGGTTATTATGGTTAGGCGTATGAGCCACTGTTTGGGCGCATGAGCAGGCTATATCACACTTAAACATCATAATTCAATCCCCCCAACTTTCTCAAACTTATTCTACGCTTAAATCATGCATTCTAAGCCTAAGTAACATAACCATAACATCATAAACACATACATAGCCCAAAATCAAACCCTACCCACAACATACACACATACACACAATCGGTATGAAGCCCATTTAATAAAAACGTATATACATGCATTTCCAACCCCAAACTTAGTTACAAACATGTAAAAGATGGGTTCTAGAACTCACCTTTGATGCTCTTTGGGTAAGACTTCTTCAAACCCGTTTGCAAATCGAGTTCAAACACCTAAAACCCACCAAACACACACCCGAACACATACAACATACATAAGCATACACCCGAGGATAAAACCGGTTAAGAACACCTTAAACTCATGAATTCTTACCTTGAATTCGAACTTCTGCACTTGTTCTTCAAAGTGCTCAAGAGTTTCTGCTCTTCTTTCATTCTCTCTCTCTAAAATTCGAATGATGCGAGTGTAGAGAGAGTAATGGGCAGCTATGCCACCTTGATCACCAACTTTTGAAGATTTTGTCCTTTTGACACCTTTAGTCCTTCTACTTGAGCTTTATTTCCTTTGCTTTCTTTTTCTTCATTTTATTCTTCTTTCTTTGTCTTTAAAAGAAAATAACCGGGTGTTACATGTCCACCCCCCTATATAGGTTTCGTCCCTAAAACATGTTATTCCTCAAACAATCGTGGGTAATGCTGTCTCATTTCCTCCTCAGTCTCCCACGTAAACTCGGATCCCTTCTTGTGCTTCCACTGTACACGCATAAGAGGAACCACTTTTTTCTTTAACCTTTTCTCTTTATAGTCAATGATTGCCACTGGTTTCTCCATGTAATTGAGCCGTTCATCCACCTCGATATCCTCCAGTGGTACAACCATATCCTCATCTGCCAAACATTTTCTCAGATGAGATTCATGGAATGTCAGATGAATTCCACTTAACTCCTCCGGTAGCCCCAGTCTATAGCCACCTCTCCTACTCGAGCAATGATTCGGAAAGGCCTTATGTATCTCGGGCTTAACTTGCCCCGCTAATGATACCTTTCCAAGGTGAGACTTTCAGCATAAATCTATCTCCCACCTGGAACTCAATCGGTCTGCGTCGTTTATCAGCATACGACTTATGTCTGTCTTTAGCTGCCATCATGAAGGCTTTGATCCTATCCAGTTTCTTAGTCGTAGCCTTGACCACTTCGACGCTCCCTAACTCTTTATGGTCGATATCACCCCAACACACGGGTGTTTTACATTTCCTATCGTATAGCATCTCATAAGGAGGCATACCGATACTGGCATGATAATTGTTGTTATATGAGAACTCAGCTAACGGCAAGTGGTCATCCCAACTTCCTCCAAAATCGATGACACACGCTCGAAGCATATGCTCCAGCGTCTGAATGGTCCTTTCTGACTGACCATCCATTTGAGGATGATAACCCGTGCTGATATGTAATCTCATCCCCATTGTATCGTGGAATTTCTTCTAAAATTTGGATGTAAACCGGGTGTCACGATCAGACACAATAGACACCGGCACACCATGACGAGTTACAATTTCTTTGATGAACAGATCTGCCAAGCTCTCAGATGAATATGTCTAATGAATTGGTAGGAAGTGAGCACTCTTCGTCAATCGATCAACTATCAACCATATGGCATCGTATCCTCGCGCGGTGCGCGGTAGCTTCGTAATAAAATCCATGGTGATATGCTCCCACTTCCACTCCGATATATCCAAAGGTTGGATCTTCCCATACGGCTTTTGGTGCTCGGCCTTCACTTGTAAACAAGTAAGACATTTACTCACATACTCCACCACATCACGCTTCATACCCGGCCACCAATAATCTTTCTTCATGTCTTGGTACATCTTTATGGCACCAGGATGAATGGAGTATCGAATCTTATGAGCTTCATCCATAATCTTCACACGTAGATCCCCAAAACAAGGAATCCACATCCGCCCGAATCGGGTTCTAACACCAAGTGCGTTCTCACCCAATTCCGCGACCAGACCTTTCATTTTTTCAGAGTTAAGATGATCTTCTTTCAACGCCTCATCTTGAAACTCCTTGACTTGCTTCACAACATCTGAGGTCATGATTGACTGGTAAGCTTTCACCCGAATCAGCTCGGGTCTCTCCTTTCGGCTAAGAGCATCCGCCACTACGTTGGCTTTGCCCGGATGGTAATGGATCTCGCAATCATAGTATTTTATGAGCTCCAACCATCTCCTCTACGTCATGTTCAGGTCCTTCTACTCGAAGAAGTACTTCAAGCTCTTGTGGTCGGTGAATATGGTGCACTTCATCCCGTATAGGTAGCGCCTCCAAATCTTTAACGCAAAGACAACGGCTGCTAGCTCCAAATCATGAGTAGGATAAATAACCTCATGAACCTTCAGTTGTCGGGATGCATAGGCTATGACCTTCCCTCTTTGCATCAACACACATCCCAACCCCGAGTAGGAAGCATCTGAATAAACCACCAAATCTTCGCTTCCATCGGGTAATGACAAGACAGGAGCTTGAGTCAACCTTGCCTTTAACTCCTCAAATGCCTTCTCTTGAGCTTGACCCCATACAAACTTTACATCTTTTCAGGTCAACTTAGTTAGTGGAGAAGCGATCTTAGAGAAGTCTTGAATGTATCTTCTGTAGTAGCCCGCCAAACCCAAGAAACTACAAATCTCGGATGGCGTCTTTGGAGACTTCCATTGCATCATCGCCTCCACCTTTGCCGAGTCCACCATAATCCCTTCAGGATTCACCACGTGACCCAAGAATTGAACTTCACGTAGCCAGAATGCGCATTTGGAGAACTTGGCATTCAGCTTCTCCTTCCTCAACATTTCCAACACCTCTCGGATGTGGTCGGCATGCTCCTCTTCGCTCTTTGAATAAATCAGGATATCATTAATAAACACAATCACTGATTTATCTAACAATGGCTGGCACACTCGATTCATTAAGTCCATAAAAGCAGCTGGCGCGTTGGTCAAACCAAAAGACATAACTAGAAACTCGTAGTGTCCATAATGCGTGCGAAAAGCTGTTTTAGGGATATCTTGCTCCTTCACCTCTAGCTGATGGTAGCCAGATTGAAGGTCTATCCTTGAGAACCAACTGGCACCTTAGAGATGATCAAACAAATCATCAATTCTTGGTAAAGGGTACCGATTCTTTACTGTCAACTTATTCAACTCATGGTAGTCTATACACGTTCTCATACCACCATCGTTCTTCTTCACGAATAAGACCGAAGCACCCCAAGGAGAGATACTCGGTCTAATGAACTCCTTATCCAGCAACTCCTGTAGTTGCCCATCAACTCCTTCATCTCCGTCGGAGCCAACCGATACAGTGCCTTAGCTGTTGGTTGGGCACCCGGTATCAGATCAATCTGAAAAACGATCTCGCGGTCTGGTGGCACTTCTAGTAAGTATTCGGGAAATACATCTGGAAAGTCACACACCACCGGTACGTCGGTCAGTTGTGGTGTTGGCGTATCCACATACTTCACGTAGGCCAAGTAGGCACTACATCCACGCCTCATGCACTTTCCCGCTACCGCCATCAAAATCACTTTCGGGATTGTCGTGACTCGATCACCATAAACCGTCACTGAACTCCCGTCAGGCGCTGTCAATCGAATCATCTTCTTGCGACACATAATGTTCGCCTCGTAGTTTGCCAACCAATCCATTCCTAGGACTACATCAAACCCGCCTAAGGTCATCACAAATGGTCTAACAGTAAACTTGTGACCTTCTAGTTCTACGTCACAACCTTCTATCATCTAAGAAATCCTGGTAGACTTACCTATGGTCGTTTCTACACCAAAGGGCGCATCTATATTCTTACTAATAACAGGCAATTTAGCACAGATTGCATTAGAAATAAAACTTTTACTAGCACCAGAATCAAATAACACAGAGGCTAAAGTTTGATTTACTAGAAACGTACCTGACACAACATTGGGGTCCGTCCTAGCCTCCTCCTGCGTCATCGTGAACGCTCTAGGACTCGCCCTCTGCCCTTCAGTCCCGATCCTTTTCTTCCCTGCACTAGAACTTTTAACCCTTGGCTTCTTGTAGTCTCTACTCATGTGGCCCTCCTTGCCACAAGTATTACACCTCCTTACCCCGCAGTTCTTCGCCACATGCCCGGTCCTCCCACAATGGAAACAGACATTGGATCCCACTCTATATTCCCCGGTGTGCTCTCGTCCACACATAACACACCTCCTCGACCCCACACCGGATGTGACCACACGTCGGTCATCCACCCCTGCACCTTTGTTGTTTGGAGCGGCTCCGCCATGTCCAAATCACTTTCCGTTCCAATTCTGATCACCACCACCTTTCTTGCTGCCTTTAGCCACCACCACACTCCTTTGATCATACAATCTCCCCGCCAAGTCAACTGCCGACCTAAACGTGCTCGGTCGAGCGGCGAACATGTGCCCGCAGATATCCGCCAGCAAGCCCTGAATATACCTTTTAATATTCCATGACAAAGGTGTCACCTGATTTGGCACCAGACGTGCCATTTTGTTAAACATGGTGGTGTATTGCTGATGGGTCATAGTCCCCGCCTCCAGCTACAGGAATTCCCTCTCAACCTTGTCCATCTCACGGTAAGGATAGAACTCCTAAATCACCAACCTCTTCAACTCTGCCCACTTCATCCTTCCTATCGCCCGACTACTCTCGGGTTGGACGATATTGTCCCACCAACACAAAGGCGAGTCCACAAATGAGTGAGCAGCAAATTTCACCTTTTGGTCCTCACGACACTCGCTGATATTCAAAAGAGCTTCCATCTCTCTCACCCATCGGTGAGCAGCAGCAGCAGTGCCATTACCATCGAAGGTAGGGGCTTGCATCTTTGAAATGCCCCGTAATTACGGCCTTGTGTTTTCTCCTGCAAAGGCTCCTCTTCCTCCTCTTCTTCTTCATCATCTGAGAAAACCGTCTCAGTCTCGGGTCGTCTCCTTTCGCCCGTAGGCCTACTCCTTTCCTTTCTCTCCCCCTCCCGTACAGCCTTTATCACTTCGGTCACCACAGACGGTAGGATCGTCTGCATGACCTGATGCACTTCCTCAACTATAGCCTCCTTCACCAAGGCCCTTAAGTTGGCACTCTCATCTCCACCCTCTGGATGAGGGGTCTCGGGTCCTTCATGAACCACCTTTTCAACTCTAGGTCTTCCTCTCTTGGGCCGCGGTTCAGCACCACGTCCACCACCACCTCCACCACGTGAAGCTTTCGATGATCTACCACCGGCTATCCTCTACGCACACTATAAGATTCAAACACTAACATGGTCATTCAAGGGAACAACTTAGTTTATGTCAAGTATAGTAAGTCCTTAATTACATTAGCCAGTTGTGATTAGCCACTTACTTTACTCTTCATACCCCAAGCATTACCTATCCTGACTACATCAGTATCTAAATCTACCAGCAACACATAATCACCTAACATGCGCACGTAATATCGGTTAACATTGAGAAAATACGTGATGGCACGCAGCTACTCGGACTGGCATCCCTTCCCTTTCCGTCCCATTTGCAGTTTAAGTTAAGGTATATTTTGAAAATTTATCTGTTTCACTTAAACTTTGGCTCTGATACCAACTTGTAAGGCCCCGTTCCCGGGACACTCATAGTTGGTCATTCATCGCACATAAATCATACATTTATATTAACTTAAATAATCATTGTAGCGAAAACATTAAGAACGACATTTCATTTCATTATAAAAGCTTTTGCAAAATAATACATCGTTAACACCTTACAAAAATACATGTTGCATTACATCACAAAATCATTATAAAAATGGATGCATTCCAAAAAGAGCCAAGTAGCCGCCCCATGCCATCCTCAGCAACCTTTACCTGCGAACTAGAAACACATAAAAGTCAATGTTGCTGAGTAAGTTCTAGTTTTAAATAAAACATACTTTACTTTCATTCAAAACCGTTTTTTGCTTTCTTTCAAATCATACTATACCGTCGTACATGATCACACATCGTGCATACACATAGATAATAACATTATTATCTTCTTTACTATTCATCACTTTCCTTCTTTATCTCTATAACTCTTTCCGGATCAGTGTCATAAGCTATACCCCAATCATATGCACAAAGCGGGTATTGGGCCGAAGATCATAAATGACTTCCATAATGCACAAAGCCTAGCACCAGCACCGGGGCAAGTGACAAAGATCCCAACTGTATACTACACCTCAAACGTATGCACATAGCGGGTACTGCGCCAAAGATTATAAATGACTTCCATAATGCACAAAGCCTGGCACCAGCACCGAGGTGAGTATCCACTATAATCCATGTACTATATCACTGGTCAGTCACAAAGACTAGACCCCTACGTGTATCCTTAAGGGTTTAGCTAAACCACACACAGTTGAGCTTACGGCATTTTAGAGTCGTGCACCTCCGTACATTTTGCTTGCAAGCCTTTCTTTACTTTTTCATTCGTTAATGCATACATTCTATCATTATGTTCCACTTTTCATTATCTTTCACTTTACGTTACATAATACGTTATCATTTCTTTCACAACTATAACACATAAAGCCACAGGAAAGATAAGCATACATAAATAGGAGCATAAACATAACAATACAAAACATCGCCATACCAGGCACAATCACACATGACATAACAACCATGCAACATATCATCATGCATAAGCATCAATCATACATCATTATCCATCACCCATCACATCATCTATGACTTCAGAAAGTCAACTTATATTGCCCACGGGAACCCCCCAAGTCAAAGCCTATATTTATATTTTTCCCAAAAATTAGAAATAATTCTAAGTCTTTTAGGTGCATGAGCACTATGCAGCACGGGAACCCCCCAAGTCAAAGCCTATATTTACATTTTTCCCAAAAATCAGAAATAATTCTAAGTCTTTTAGGCGCATGAGCACTATGCAGGCGCATGAGCACTATGCAGGCGCTTGGCCTTTCAGGCACATGAGGAACACTTAGGCGCATGAACAACTTCCAGGCACATGAGTACTATTGGGGTGCATAAGCAACACTTAGTCTATTCTGGGCAAATTCTAGGCGCATGGGCACTATGCAAACGCATGAGTGCCTGGGCGCATGAGCTATCTGGGCTATGAACACTTAGTCAATTTCAACCTTCTTCTAGGCGCATGAGTACTATTTGGGCGCAGACGCATGGGACACTTAGGCAGTTATTATGGTTCGGCGTATGAGCCATTGTTTGGGCGCATGAGCAAGCTATATCACACTTAAATATCATATTTCAGTCCCGCAACATTCTCAAACTTATTCTAAGCTTAAATTATGTATTCTAAGCTTAAATCATGCATTCTAAGCTTAAATCATGCATTCTAAGCCTTAAAAACATAACCATAACATCATAAACACATACATAGCCCAAAATCAAACCCCACCCACAACATACACACATACACACAATCGGGTATGAAGCCCATTTTATAAAAATGTATATACATGCATTTCCAGCCCCAAAATTAGTTAAAACATGTAAAAGAGGGGTTCCAGAACTCACCTTTACAGCTCTTTGGGTAAGACTTCTTCAAACCCGTTTACAAATCGAGTTCAAACACCTAAAACCCACCAAACACACACCCGAACACATACAACATACATAAGCATACACCCGAGGATAAAACCAGTTAAAAACACCTTAAACTCATGAATTCTTACCTTGAATTCGAAAAATACACTTGTTCTTCAAAGTGCCCAAGAGTTTCTGCTCTTCTTTCCTTCTCTCTCTCTAAGATCCGAATGATGCGAGTGTAGAGAGAGGAATGGGCGGCCATGCCACCTTTATCACCAACTTTTGAAGATTTTGTCCTTTTGACATCTTTAGTCCCTCTACTTGAGCTTTATTTCCTTTTCTTTATTTTTCTTCACTTTATTATTCTTTCTTTGTCTTTAAAAGAAAATAACCGGGTGTTACAAAGACTTTGTTGATTATATGGTTCTAATGCAATATGATGGTTTATGTTTGGTTAAATGCATTTGTAATTTATAGTTTTGATTGAATTGAATTCATGTGATGCATATTTATGTACATAACTATATTCTATTTCAATTGTAGTAATATTTTCAAATATAAAAGAGGAAACAATATATGATTCAAAACATTGATTGCATATCCTATAAGCATAGGGAAACAATAGATTAGTCCCAAAACTTTAAATTTGCTTACTACATTTGCCTAATACAAAATCAGTTGAAAAACGTTAGCTTAGTACATTTTCATAGCAACTAAAAACACAATAATCCCAATCCAAGTAATAAACAAAGACTTCTTCCATTTCCTTGATTAAGCTTGACTAAGTTTTAGATTTTCTTCAAGATCACTTTTTGCCTTCAACAGACCTGGAATAATCAACACTGATCTTTCACACATTTGCGGATCAAACCATCCTATGAAACGACAATGTGATCCCTACATTAAAATAGAAGTTTTTTAGATAAACGAGGATGAAAAACAATAAAAAGTAAGCATTAAATATGAAGGAGACTTACCTTTTCAGGACATCCATAGAACCAACGACCAGGATTTGTAGGGGTCCACGAAGTTCTTAGAACAGCTTGCCTACCACACCAACAATAAACCATAATTATGATACAAGATTTTCAAGAGTAAGAACCCTAATTTCAGTGGAGAAGAAGATGGAGGTATCTCGGGTATTTATTTTGAGGAGACCTGCATCAGTCCGTTAAAATATAAAAGGATAAAAATGCCCCTTAAGTGAGAGGGGCGTGAGTGGGGTTAACAACATTTTTTAGTGGATGTTAGTACAAAGGGTATTAAGTGAAAGTAAGTTTAATAAAAAGGATAGTCAGTGTAATTTTGAAACTTAAAGGATAGGATCCTTAATTTTATAATACTTAAAGGACAATTTATGTAATTTAGTCCTTTTTTTATTTTTATTTCTAGAGAAACAAATTTCTATATAAAGATTTTTTTCTAAAAACATCATCATATTATTTAAAAAACACAAAAATATTTTAAAATGATATTTTTTAAAATGTTTTTTTGAAATAAATTGTTTAATTTATTTTTTAGGAAAAATAAAAAAAGTTTACAAAATTGATATTATTGTTTTATTACTTATATTTATTACTAATTCATAATTTAAATTACATATTATTTTATAATTAATAAAAAATTATTATATTTAATATTTTATTTATTTAAACCGTGTAATACACTGATTCATTAAAGTTGGTACTCTAATAAAAGGATAACAAAGGTGGACATGTGTTATCACCATATTTCAACTCACCAAAATTTTGATGCTTCTTTCTCCTACTAAATATGTCATTAATTAATTACTAATAATAAATTAGAGAAAATATCTTTTTATTAATTATTTTTCTAAGTAAATATTTTTTTATAAAATAAAATTTACTTTTAAAACAACAAACTTCTTTAAAAATATAAAATATATTAAAATTTATGTTTGTATGTAAATTTTTTACATACAAAAAATAAATAAATTATGAGTTATAATAATTTTTAAAATTTTACATTTTTTTAAAATGTTTGCTTTAAACAAAATTATATTATTTTTATTTTGGAAAAAAATTAAAAAGTTGATATCATTGTTTTATTATTTATAGTCCGTGCTTATATATACAATTTTAATTATGTTTTATCTAAATATATAGTTTTATAACTAATAATTTTTTTCCTATTTAATATTTTATTTTTTTAACACGTGTAATACACAGATTACTAAAGTTATTACTCTAATAAATCAAAATAATTTTGCTACATGCTCACATGTCATATTCTCACAACTATTTTACCACATGTAATCTTTTCATTCATTTTGACACATGTCATTACCATATGAAGTCAACTCTTTAATAATGACAATAAATGCTAGTTAGGTTGTATATTCTTTCTGAAATTATTAAACAAAATTTTAATAAATAAAAATCATGTTTTTTATTAAAAAGAATTAAATGTGTTTTACATCTATGATGTTTTTTAGAAATTATCATTTAAATCCAAAATTTTAATTTTACCATTTGTATCCAAAGATTTCACTAGAATTGGCATTTGAATTCATTTGACTACACCCACGGTTAACTTTTTCTGTTAACTTTCCAACGTGAGAGTTATTTTAGTAAAAAAATTACAAAATAAAGAACGAGCTCATGTGAGAGTTTTTATGCATTCAAACTTTTTTTATAACTGCAGTTATGATTTGACTCTTTGATAATCTTTTGTTGTTTTGTTTTGTTGATGTATTTTGGTTTAGTAATCATTTTACTTTTGCCCATTTTGTTAAGCATATTTTTCTTTGGTTTATAGTTTAATTATGGTTACGATGATTGATGTTTCATGATTATTCCTCATGGATAGTTAATATCATATTGTTTCCTATTCTTATACTTTTATGATAGTCTGTTTTTCCATGGTTATGATTCAAATAGTTTATGTCATATGACTTGTTTGTTTGCTTATATATATATATATATATTGTCACACCACGCCCGACGGAGAAATCATCGAGGCAGACAAATGTGAAACGAGCGTTTATAGCACATGGAACTAATAAGTTAAAATAATATTAAATATCATTTTTATTGAACATTACAAGACAATTAAAACATTACTATACACACAAGATACAAACAACAACATAAGATTTTCAATTAAACTAAGTCCAAGTCCTATATGCGCACGAAGAGATCCTCAAGTATCAAACCTGAAACATGGTAAAAATAAAGTGTGAACGTTGAAAGTTGGTGAGTTTTCAAGGGTTAAACATACATGTATAAAGTATCAATTCATGTCAATGGTCATGAATTATGCAAGTTTATAGAACACGTATAGCTACAATCAAACATTGACAGATTACAAGATTAAACGATTAGTTAAGTGTAGTTGGATTAACTGTAAGGCCCCATTCCCGGGACGCTTACAGCTGGCCAATCATTACACATAAAATATATAATTACATTTGTATTTCATAAGACATGCAGCGGAACATTTAAACAATTTTCATTTCTATATAAATGCTTTTGCAAGTTAATACAACATTCATTTCAAACATAGTTTGTTCGCATTACAATGCAAAAACATTAAACAAAAGAATGTCATCCAAAAAGAGCCGAGTAGCCGCCCTGTGCCATCCTCAGCAACATTACCTGCCAACTGGAAACACATAAAAGTCAGTGTTGCTGAGTGAGTTCTAGTTTTATAATAAAACATACTTTACTTTCGTTAAAACCATACTTTACTTTGCATGTGATCACACATCATACGTACACATAGATAATAACATTATTATCTTCATCATTCGTTTATTTCGTGCTTTTATTATCTTTGGTTTTCATCTGGGTCATGTCATGTGCTTAACCCCCCTCTAGAGAACCAAGCAATTCATCTAGGGTTAAGCGACAAGGACCACATACATATGGTCAATCACAAAGATTGAACCCTTATGTGCATCCACATGGGGTATATAACCCGCACACAGCTGAGCTGACAACCCCTCATTGGGTGTGAACCTCCATACATTTGCTTAATCACACGGATTAAGCCTCAGTGTGCATCCTCATGTGGTAGCTAACCCACACACGGTTGAGCTAACACTCCACATTGAGTGTGAACCTCCATACATTTGATTGCAAGCCTTTCGTTTGTTCATTCATTCATGCATGCATTCTTTCATTCCGTTCCTATTTTCATTATCTTCCACTTTGCATCACATAATACTTTCAATTCATTCATTAACATACAAAGCAAACCACGGAAAGACAATCATAAAAAGCAAGGAACATAATAAACATACAACATCATCATACGAGGCATAAATCAAACATACATGACAACATGCATAAGCAACAATCGTACATCAACGTACATGCCCCACATAACATCTATGACCTCCAAAGTTAACTTACAAGAACCCCCGGGAACCTCCCAAGTCAAAGCTTACATCTACACATCTCCCCGAAAGTCAGAAAGTTAAACTATGTTCTCCCGAGCACCCGAGCTCTATTTGGGCGTATGGACACCCTTCAGTCGCATGGCCTCCCAGGCGACTGAACACCTAGGCGAATGAACATGAGGCGATTCTACCGTATGCCAATGGACCCTATGTGAATGGACCCTAATGTGGATGGGCACTAATGCGGATGGACACTATGCGAATGGGCACTAAGGCATATGGACCTCAGTCGCATGACTCCCATGCGAATGAACCTCAGTTGCACGAGTCACATGCATATGGAACCCAGTCACACGACTCACATGCATATGGACCTTAGTCGCATGGCACCCATGCACATGGACTTCAGACGCATGACCTCCAGTCGCATGTCATTCGGTTGCCTAGCCCTAGCTGATGTAGAATGTAGTTCTTCCCTAACACAATCTGCCATTTTTAGCCTCCAAGCCCTCCCAACCTATTCTAAGCCCAAATCAACCATCCTAAGCCTTAGAAACACATACCACAACACCATTCAAGCACACACAAGCCCGAAAACAAACCCCACTCGCATCACATGCAAACACATACACACAGGTTCAACACACACATTTCAAAAACGAGTTTTACTATGTGTTCCAGCCCCAAATCAGTTGAAAACGTGTAAAAGAGGGGTCCTAGAACTCACACAAACAACACCGTCGAGTAGAGCTTCAATCCAACCCGCTACACCTCAAGTTTTGCGCTCGAAACCAAGAAAACCGAAGCTTGAACCCTCTTTTCTCCCTCTCTTCTCTCTATGGCTGAAATTTCTAAGTGTGGGGGAGGAGAGTGGGCTGCCCTCCCCTCTTAATCCCCCACTCTTTCAAACCTTCTCTTGTTTTGGCAAGTTTGGTCCCCCGACTTTGTATATTATTTCTTTTTCTTTTTTTGTCGACTTCAAAGAAAATAACCGGGTGTTACAAGTCCACCCCCTTTATATAGGTTTCGTCCCCAAAACCTGTTATTCCTCGAACAAACGTGGGTAGTGTTGTCTCATTTCTTCTTCAGTCTCCCATATAGACTTAGATCCCTTCCTGTGCTTCCACTGTACACGAACAAGAAGAACCACTTTATTCCTCAGTCTCTTCTCATTCCGATCAATGATTGTCACTAGTTGCTCCACGTAATTGAGTCGTTCATCTACTTCAATATCCTCTAGTGGAACAATCATATCTTCATCTGCTAAACACTTCCTCAGATGAGATACATGGAATGTCGGGTGAATTCCACTTAACTCATCTAGTAATTCCAGTCTATAGGCCACCTCTCCTACTCGAGCAATGATTCGAAAAGGCCCTATCTACTTTGGGCTCAACTTGCCACGCTTTCTGAACCGGATGATACCCTTCCAAGGTGAGACCTTCAACATAACCCGGTCACCCACCTAAAACTCAATCAGTCTGCGTCGTTTATCAGCATACAACTTCTGTCTATCTTTGGCTGCCTTCATGAAGGCTTTGATCCTTTCAAGCTTCTTAGTCGTAGCCTCGATCACCTCGACGCGTCCTAACTCTTTCTGACCAATATCACCCCAACAAACGGGTGTTCTGCATCTCCTACCGTATAGCATCTCATAAAGGGGCATACCAATGTTGGCATGATAATTGTTGTTATATGAGGACTCAACTAACGATAAGTGGTCATCCCAACTTCCTCCAAATTGATAACACATGCCCAAAGCATATCCTCCAATGTCTGAATGGTCCTTTCTGACTGACCATCCGTTTGGGAATGATAACTCGTGCTAATATGTAACCTCGTCTCCATCACGTCATGGAATTTCTTCCAAAATTTAGATGTAAACCGGGTGTCACGATCCGACACAATAAACACCGATACACCATGACGAGTTACAATCTCCTTAATGAAAATATCCGCCAACCTCTCGGATGAATATGTCTCGTGGATCGGTAAGAAGTGAGCATTCTTCGTCAAACGGTCAACTATCACCCATATGGCATCATACCCTCGTGCGGTACGCGGTAGCTTCGTAATGAAATCCATGGTGATATGTTCCCACTTCCACTTTGGTATATCCAAAGGTTGGATCTTCCCATACGGCTTCTAATGCTCGGCCTTCACTTGTAGACAAGTAAGGCATTTACTCACATACTCCACCACATCGCGCTTCATACCCGGCCACCAATAGTCTTTCTTCATGTCTTGGTACATTTTCATAGCGCCGGGATGAATAGAATACCGAGTCTTGTGAGCTTCATCCATAACCTTCACGTGTAGATCCCCAAAACGAGGAATCCACATCCTCCTGAATCGAGTTCTAACACCAAGCGTGTTTTCACCCAATTCTGCGACCATACCTCTCATTCCTTCAGAGTTAAGATGATCTTCTTTCAATGCCTCGTCTTGGAACTCCTTGACTTACTTCATCACATCGGAGCTCATGATCATCTGGTAAGCTTTTACCTGAATCAGTTCGGGTCACTCTTTCCGGCTAAGGGCTTTCGCCACCACGTTGGCTTTGCCCGGATGGTAATGGATCTCGTAGTCATAATCTTTTATGAGCTCCAACCATCATCTCTGCCTCATGTTCAGGTCCTTCTGCTCAAATAAGTACTTCAAGCTCTTGTGGTCAGTGAATATGGTGCATTTCGTCCCATACAGGTAATGCCTCCAAATCTTTAACGCGAAAACCACAGCTGCTAGCTTCAAGTCATGAGTAGGATAATTGAGCTCATGAACCTTCAACTATTGGGATGCATAGGCTATAACCTTCCCTCTCTTCATTAACACACACCCCAACCCGACTATGAAGCATCAGAATAAACCACCAAATCTTCACTTCCATCGGGTAATGACAGAACAGGAGCTTGAGTCAACCTCGCCTTTAATTCCTCGAACGCCTTCTCTTGAGTTTGACCCCATACAAACTTTACATCCTTCCGGGTCAACTTGGTTAGTGGAGAAGCGATCTTGGAGAAGTCTTGAATGACTCTTCTGTAGTAGCCCGCCAAACCCAAGAAGCTACGAATCTCGAATGGCGTCTTAGGAGACTTCCATTACATCACCGCCTCTACCTTTGTCGGATCCACCATAATCCCCGGGAGATCCACCACGTGACCCAATAACTAAACTTCGTGCAACCAAAATGCGCACTTGGAGAACTTAACGAACATCTTATCCTTTCCCAACGTCTCCAGAACCTCCCGAATGTGATCGGCATGCTCTATCTCGCTCTTCGAATAAATCAGGATATCATCAATAAACACGATCCCTGATTTATCCAACATCAGCCGACACACTCGATTCATAAAATCCATAAAACCAGCTGGCGCATTAGTTAAACCAAAAGACATGACAAGAAACTCGTGGTGACCATAATGCGTGTGAAAAGCTGTTTTAGGGATATCCTGCTCTTTCACCTTGATGGTAGCCCGATCGAAGGTCTATCCTTGAAAACCAACTAGCACCTTGAAGCTAATCGAACAAATCATCATTCTCAGTAAGGGGTATCGGTTCTTTATCGTCAACTTATTCAGCTCACGGTAGTCAATACACATCCTCATACTACCATCTTTCTTCTTCATGAATAAGACCGGAGCACCCCAAGGAGAGATACTCGGTCAAATTAACCCCTTATCAAGCAGCTCTTTCAATTGCTCCATCAACTCATTCATCTCCGTCAGAGCCAACCGATACGGTGCCTTGGCAACAGGTTGGGCACCTGGTATCAAGTCAATATGAAACTCAATCTCACGGTCAGGTGGCACTTCTAGTAAATCTTAAGAAACACATCTGGAAAGTCACACACAACCGGTACATCGGACAGTTATGGTGTCGGTCTATCCACGTCCTTTACATATGCCATATAGGCGTTACATCCGCGCCTCATGCACTTTCCCGCCACCGCCATTGAAATCACCTTCGGAATCGTAGTAACCCGATCACCATAAACCGTCACCAAACTATCGTCAGGCGCTGTCAAATGATGTGCTTCAAATTATACATAAAAAACACAACAATTGCACATCAATTATTCTATAAACTCTTACTGAAAATGATGATTTGATACTTAAATCGTTCATATTGTATTTTTAGGCTTGGAAAAGACCAAGATGAACAAAAGAAGCATAAATAAGAAGAAAATAAAGAAAACCAAGTTTTGGAATTCAAGCATGGGGTCGTGCTTCATGAGGCACGCCCTTATGCCCAGCCTGAAACACACCCCGTGCTTAAATCAACACACCCCCGTGTTTGTTGGTCCGACAAGACAAAAAGCACGGTTCCCCAACCCAAGGCACGAGGGTGTGCCCAAGGAGGCACGGGGTCGTGCCCCACCACAAACACGGGGCCGTGCCCATTGAACACGGGGCTGTGCCCGACAACCTCTGAGCGTACGAGCCAACCAACTTTTACGTACATTGTACTAGCATGGGGCCATTTTTAAACACTCCAGAAAGCCTATAAATAGGACTTCGTTTGCAACTTGAAGAGAAGCTTTTAGGAGGTGAATTGCTGGTGTTCCCTCTCGGGAACCCAGCCTTTGGAGGTCCTTAGAAGGTTTTGGAGGTTCATTCAACACTTAGAAGAAACTTGGGATCGTTTAACATCATCCATAATGGATCACCGGTTTGATTGTTCTAATTTACCGATGATTTCATTACTATCTTTTATCTTTGTTGTTATATTCAAGCTCCTTGTGAGCTAAACTTCATGTGTTATCCTAATTTAATGAAATTTATGTAATTTGTGATGAACTAATGGTGTGATAAATATTGTGTTAATATTATGGTGTTGAGAAAACTATTGATGGGTAGCATCTACATTTGAACGGAAAGTTATAAATTTATGGTTTGTGATTGTGATTGTCATACA